>LR753902.1:90369-116476 GCA_902729485.2 Mus minutoides
TCTCCTGGCTTGCTCAGCCTGCTCTCTTATAGAACCCAAGACTGCCAGCCCAGAGATGGTCCCACCCACCAGGGGCTCTTGATCACTAATTGAGAAAATGCCTCACAGCTAGATCTCATGGAGGCATTTCCCCAACTGAAGCTCCTTTCTCTGTGATAACTCCAGCTGTGTCAAGTTGACACAAAACTAGCCAGTACAGGGTCTCATGTAGCTCAGGCTGGTGTGGAACTTTCTATGTAGCCAAAGCTGGCCTTGAATCTAATCCTCGTGCCTCTCTACCTCTCAAATGTTGGGTTTACAGGTATGTGCCACCATGTTTGGTTTGACAACAATTAATTGTTTCAAGAAAGCCATTGGAGAGGGTTTTTGAATGTTTACAACATATAGAAATGTCAGTGAATGTCATGATGCATGTGCTGAGTCCTTGATCTAATCATTACATACTGTTTCACTGTATTGAAATGTCATATACCCTAAAACATGCATACTTATATGGCAGTTTCAATATATTTAAAGCAATAAAAATAATAGTAATACAATGGAGGGAAGGGAATGCCTCACTAGGTGTTCACTAGTAATTTGGCATCTATATTTCAGTTAAGGATAAGGAAACATCATTAGAGAGATCCACTTTTAAAATGCCAGTGTCCTCTGGCTTGGAATCTGTAACTTTTTCGTTCTGGAGAAAATTTTGTTGTTATTGTTGTTTTTACCATTCTCAGGACTTTGTTCAAATGACATATCATCTTTAAGATGTTTGGGACTTTGACAAGATGTTCCACTCCTATGTGCATTCCATTCTGATCTTTGTTTTGGGTCTTCTTTCTTGATTGGATTGTCTTCCTTGGTGAGAATGGGCCTTTCTTGTTTCTCCGGATTGTAGTGTTCTCCTGGTACTAGAAGCTTAGTATTGTGTACTGTTGTCAAAAGGTAGTGCCTCCTCCAGTGCTGGCTGGTATTGTAATCAACTGTGTTGATCTGTTTTTTGCCTTTGGAATGTACAAACCTGTAGGGCAAGGGCATGGTGTGCCTACTGCCTCTGATGGCTCAGAACTCATTGGTGGACAGCAAGGTTGACAGTAGGGAAGGGAAAAGAAAAAGTGAAGGGGCTCTGAGCATGTGAATATCACTGTCTATACTGTATTTATGAAGGGGCTCTGAGCATGTGAATATCACTGTCTATACTGTATTTATGAAGGGGCTCTGAGCATGTGAATATCACTGTCTATACTGGATTTATGAAGGGGCTCTGAGCATGTGAATATCACTGTCTGTACTGGATTTGTCTGCTTACTGTACTTCCTATTTGTTTCAGGACTTAGTAAACAGTAACAATTTAATAAATGTGTTGAATGGATAAATGATCTACTTCTCTGATGTTGGCCTGAATTGTAGGTTGTCTTAGTACTATAGAGAGGTAGGTGGGCCAGGCCAAGAATCATTCAGGGTTCTACCTAAAGGGGACAGCCATCCTACTGCCTCTCTCTGTGTCACTGCCTTGATGACATGGTGGGTTCTTGCCTGTCTGAGACAGCTCATAGCTTTTTCTGGTCATGAAACACCCTTCATCACAGGCAGCATGCTGGTTTTTCCCACTCCTTCTTGGTCCTCTTCAGGCACCAGGCTTATGCTTCTCCATCTCCCGGACACGTAAGTCCAATCATGGGAGGAGACCGCAGTGTTTGTGTTACTAGTCCATACTTTGGGTGTTCCCTTGACCTTTTCTTTAAACAAGGCTTTCTGTCCTCCAGCCTTCTCTTGGGTCACATTCCCAGAGAGTTTGCTGATGAGGGCTAAGGCTGTGGGGTTTTTTTCACAAAGCTTTCCCCACCCTCCTCTGACCTTGACACCCCTCCCTCCTCCAACACTTGTATTTTTAACTTCATGAGAAAATATGGGAAAGGAGCAGATTTTATTTTCAGAAACTATCATTTTTCCAAATTCTTTCTACTTAAAAAACAGGTTCTGGGGCGGACTGACTAAGAGTATGTATTAGTTCCTCTTACTGTTGCCGTGACAAAATACCCGGCAGCTACTTAAGGAAGGAGAGTTTGTCTTGATTCACAGTTTAAGGGCACAAGCCATCATGGTAGAAAAGGCAAGAACTCAAGGCACCTGCTCACGTTGCATCCACAGTCAGAAAGCAGAGAGAAATGAGTGCTGGTGGTCAGTTTGCTTCCCTCTTTTATTTAGTCCCAGATCTCAGCCCATGGGATGGTGTTCTTTCCTGTGTCTCCTGTGTCTTAGCCATCCACATTTATGTTAAACCTTTCATAGACATACCCAAGAGGTTTTAGAGCTTTATTGTAGAAAAGCAGAGAGAGATTAAAGAGGCATAGTGATTCTAAATCTAATAAGGTTGGTAGTGAATATGAACAATCACAGGTTGTTTGGTTCTTATTTTAGTGTTGTGGGGTTACCCAGAGCTGTGCTGTGAGTATGTAGCAGTCTTCTCTTTCACAGCTTTCTACATGATGTGTTTGTCATGATGGAGGTTCTCTGAGTAACTTTTTTGTCTTTCCCTCCCTCCCTCCTTCTCTCCTTTCTTAAGACCTAGGACTGGACTAGGCCCACAGAGGTCTGTAAGAAAACATTTTTTGATATGCAGCATGAAGTGTGCATTGTCTTTGTATTAGGGTAGAGTTGAAGAAAGTCTGCTTAAAGTTGAAGAAAGTCTGAGGACCAAAGAGGTTGGTAACCTGGCCATAGTTTCACTTCTTGGGCCATGATAGGTAGAGTGGAGAAGGAAGGGCTTCCTGTGTACTTGGCCTTCTTGTACTTGTCTTCATGGCCTCCCTGAATGTTGTTCAAGCACCTCTGGCCTGACCCAGACAGTCTGGGTATGCTTCTTTTTGTTTTCCATGATTTAGCCAGGTTCTTGTTTAGCCTTCTCAGGACCTGGGAGATTACATACCTGTGTGTCAGCAAAGGAGAGTGTTCACGCCTTTGTTTCTAGCATTTAAGTTCATCTTTTCTTTTTGGTTTTTCGAGATGTTTCTAGCATTTAAAACTTGGGAGTTCTGTGGGACTTCAAAAGGCAGTCTGTGTTCTGGTTGAGCAGGGTTTACTCTGGAGACCCAGTAGAAAATTCTATAAGGGACAGAATAGTGAGCTATGCCCCCAGACACAAACGCCTGACACCATGAGCCCTCAACTCCATCATTCTGTAGCCATCAGTCACGTAGGTTGTCCAGATTCCACCTCCACAGTTACCTGGCAATAGCCAGGTATGCTCCTCCCCACAGTTATCTTGTAATCGCAAGGTAGCCCAGCCCACTATAAAAGGAGCTGCTTGGCCCCCTCCTTCTCTTGTTTCTCTTGCTTTCTCTCTAGTCCTCTTGTTCCCTCTCTCCCCCTTCCTTCTCCCCTCTCTCCATGTGGTCATGGCCACCCTCTGCCTCATTAATCTCTCTCTCTGCTTTTCTACAATAAAGCTCTAAAACCATGGATCCTCTCTTCTCATCAATATCCGCTGGGTTGGAACAATGGAAAAGGGTTTCCTCTAACCTGGCTGGGAAGCCTTCCTGTGCTCTAGCAAAGGTCGCCAGCCTACCCAAGCCGTCTGCTCTTGCAGTCTGCTCTTGCTAGCAGCCTGAGCTAGCCAGACTCTCACCGGCCCAGAAACCACCCAGCCCCTTTTCCCCTGTCCCTTCCCCCTTTAGCCCCTG
The DNA here is from genome assembly GCA_902729485.2 of Mus minutoides. NCBI lineage: Eukaryota > Metazoa > Chordata > Mammalia > Rodentia > Muridae > Mus > Mus minutoides. The sequence goes on from LR753902.1 coordinate 94,038, forward strand.
GGCTGACGGAGCTGTGGGGGTTGGGGGTGGGCACTTTGTTCTCAGCTCTTCTGAGACATCCAGTGGCAGGCCTCTGGGATGTCCAAGACTGAGAACCTGTGTCTCTGGCCTCCGTGAGTCCCCAGAGACCCCAGAGCCGACTTTCCCATGGTACCCAGTACTCTGTAGTGCCTAGACTGCCCCTTCCCCATCCCCGGAGCATCTTCCAGTGGCCTAACACAGCCCGACACCCATCCCGCAGGCGGTTCTGTGGGGTCCCGAAGGAGACGGGTCCGGCAGCAATCTCCTGCGTCCGCCCGCCCAGAGACCCAGAGCTCTGGTGGGACATGGGTCATCTCTCCAACCTCTTTCATTTCCCCACATCCGGTGCCCAACAGAGTTCTGCAAGGGTTTTTGGATGAAGAGTGACCTCAGACAGTTTGTATTTAACAGTGGAGGGGAATTAGTGAAAGACAGCTTCTCCAACTCAGCTATCCGTGTAATCGGTGTCTTCCCTTAATGCTTTCTATCCTATGTCTTCTTTGGCCTTGGCTCATGCCTTTCCTACCCATACTTGAGGTGGAGGTTTCCACAATGGTCTCTCTTCACTGTGCTTGCCAATACCCTGAGGATTCAAAGTCTCCCTTGACTTTGTCTCTTTCCCACACAATGACTCCATCATCTTCCTCAGTCTTCCTTCCCTTTTCCAGGCTCCTCATTGTCTAGATTCGCAAGGTCCTATGATACACCTTCACCTACCTGTTCTTCAGGTGACACTGACATGTTTGTCTTGTGGGGATGCCAGTTGTCATCCCAGCTCTAGTAGTTTTTACAGGCTTTTGTTGAGCCTCGGTCATCATTTTCTTGTTTGCTATCTGTACTGAGTCTTTCTAGGGTGGGCCACTTTACTCCCTCTGTTCCCAGCACCGAGAGTGAGGTTGATCCCTGAAGAAGCCCAGGGTAGGAGGGAGGAAGGGAGAAGGGTCATAGTAATCAGGAGCTTTGCAAAAGGATGATATTTGAGTTGGCTTTTGAAGAATGAGTAAATCTTAGGTTGTTTGTAGATAGGAGCAGAGGACCAAAATGATGGAAACCCCTGGGCTGGCCTTGGGCATATGGAAGTAAGGCACCACTTTGCCTCCATGACTTTCCAGTTTCTCTTCCAACTTCTGAAATCTGGCTTGGAGCCACAGGAAGGTTCTTTGGAGCTTCTGTAGTATCACCATAGCTAGAAACTCAGGGAAGTCTTTACTCCTTTTTAGCGACAGCAGGGTTAAGCTCTGTGTAGCATCTGCAGTAATATTAGAGCACAGTCAGAAAGCAGCTGCCTGCTCAGGGCGTACCCCCTTCTCTTTGGCCTTATTACCACCTGACCTGGTATCTTGGCTTCAGGGCTTAATCACCACCTCACTATATTTAGGTTGGTAGCTGTTTGGGGAGTCTTTAAGAGAACTCTAAAAACAAAAATAAAACACTAGCCTAAATCTACTTTTTGCTCTTAGAAAATATTTTGAGCTTATGCATAAACTTTTGGCCTTCTGTTTGTTGTACAGGCTGGGGTCAAGAGTACTGTTCTCAAGCGGTGTTGGTGTTATCACCTGGCTTGGATGTCTCCGAGTTCCTTGTTACTAGACCTATTAGAACCTAGTCAGAACCTGGGCTCCATCAGCCTTCAAAGGTAGACTCTCCATTTGTCCACAATGAGGACAATTAAAAAGATAAGCTATAGTGAAAAGCAGAGAAAGGAGATTTATTCAGTTCAGCCATACTGAGAAAAGGAACACAGAGATTCAATGACCCCAAAGTCCATCTTTGAGTTCCTGACATGAGGTCTAGAATTAGAGTAGAGAGCCAGAGGTATGTCTAACTGAGCAGTCATGGTTGAGGTGTGGTCTGCCTATCACTGTTCCATTATTATCTGGCTCTAGTCTGTCCTGCAAGATGGTGACAGATTGTAAGAACCACGTGAAATTTCTTTCTGAGAAACAAGCCTCTCCCTGCAGCTGGCACTAGGGATCCAGACTTTTTCTTTTCTAGGCTTTTCCTGTTCCAGAATAAGATTTTAATCCTTAGGGACTGCTGTCTTCATAGTCTGATAGCCAGGGGAGGGGCAAAATGTCTTTTTAGAATATCCTCATTCCTCTCAAAGTGGTACCATTTAGGCTGCCTGCTCTGGAGCCCAGGGTAGCACCTCTTCTCACCTAATAATAATTAAGTCTCATGGACAAAAGTGAGCCCATTGTCTAATGGAAGAAATTAAGTTCTGAAGAAGTCGTGTTCAGTGTCCAAGATGATGTCATTGCATAGCTTCCTTTCTCTGAGGTTTACTTGAACTTTGTCAACTGTGCAGGGATGTAGTTTTATGTCCCATTTAGAAGATTAAAAAGTAGAAGTCAGAAATACACCAATTTTGTACTCAGATTGTGATTTTTGCTTTTATTCTATGTTTCTTCTTCCTTTTCCTACTTCTTTTTGTGTCCACCTCTCCCCCTATGGAATGTAATTCAGGGCCAGGCAAGTGTTCTCTGTTACTGAGTTTTCCCCCAGCCCTAGGCTCCTGTCCTGATCTGATTAGAGGCTGTGTGTACTCTGCACACCACCTGTTTCATTGACTGATACATGCCAAGTTTGCCCTAAGGTAGTTGTAAAATCTAGGACCTTGGACCTTGGAAGGTTTGCATTCAACAGAGGCACAGCAATGTGTTCCTACCAAACATACTACATATGCTGCGATGTTTCTCAGCTACTCCATTTTTCCCTCATTCTTTTGGTATACTGCCTAACCAGCTGTCACATGGGTGACTGTGGGTATTATGGGACAGTGTCAGGTGAATCTGTTTCTTTCTGGATCCCACTTCCTTGTTACCAAGAGGATTTGATGTCAGTGTTAGATGGTAGTGTGTGATGGCTTGGAAGCTGGGCAATCTGTCTTCTGTCTAGATGAGCATTCAGTTCCTGAGGGGTGAGTGTGTGTGACACTTATTAGTACTCTGCAGAGTGCCAACCCAGAAAGGAGTAGTAACTCTGTTGTTACATTAAACTTGAAATGGACAAGAGATAGAGGGGTGCATGTGAATCTGTCTTTATGGTGACAAGAGCACTCTGTTTTCAGAGGCTTGACAACCACCTGCTAATCCCCAGGCTCTGGGAACTGAGTACCCAGTCTTACTATATAGTTGGTGCTGGGAAGCCATTGAGAGTGGAGCTGGAGCCAATGAAAGGAGAGAATAGCTGTTCTCCTTGGTCTTAGCTTGGATGTAGGTGCATTTGCTCTTGACCCTTTGCAGGACTGGGAAAGGGCACCTCGGCCTGAGTGTCTATGTGTAATGCAACAAAACCCTAGGTTTGAATCCTAGCTTTGCCTTTAGGTACATTTTATTTTATTTTATTTTTTATTTTTTATTTTTTTTATTTATGTCTTTCTCTTAGTCTATGTTTCTTTGCAAATTGAGCCCATGCCTGTTTTGAATGGATGAATCTAGGAGGTGCTCTTAGATTCAAAGCCTGCATACCCCTTTTTCCTACTGGACCAGAACTTGAGGGACAAATTGGGTTTCAAGGAGGCTCTTGAAAGTGAGGAATATGGGAGTTGTTCTTTTTGGCCTCAGTGGGGAAACTCACCTGTTTTCAGTCTGAGAGCCCTACTTCCAGGCTCAGTTTTCTTGACACTCTTATGCTTAGGAAAAGGCCAAGACTCACATGTAGAACATCAAATGGAAGCTGTAGAAGAGCTGGGTCCCCAACCCTGTCAAGGACTTAGCTGTCACTTTAGCCTGCAGCGTTAATGTAGAGGGTTGGGGAGAAGCTCAGAGATGTTTTAGGAGTTTGGAGAATATAGGTAGGGGATGGACCAAATGTGACCCTCAGGCTGGATCTTCCCCAAACCTCTGATTTTATAAATAATTTTTTCTTTTTTTTTTTGGTTTTTCGAGACAGGGTTTCTCTGAATAGCCCTGGCTGTCCTGGAGCTCACTTTGTAGACCAGGCTGGCCTCGAACTCAGAAATCTGCCTGCCTCTGCCTCCTGAGTGCTGGGATTAAAGGCGTGCGCCACCACGCCCGGCTATAAATAAATTTTTATTTTGGCACATAGCTAGTCCTATTTGTTTATGTGTTGTTTGTTGATTTACTCTACAACAGTAGAGGTGAGTCATTTTGACAGAGACTATGTGTTCTATAAACAGATGCCCTTATATAAGGTTTGCCAACCTTAGATTTGGATCGTAATCCTCATAAAGACAGAACTTAAGGCTGAGGAAATAGTTTAGTTGGTATAATGTTTTCTTATCATACATGAAGTGCTGGGTTTTCTGCCCAACATTGCATTATATGGTCCTGGTGGTACATGCCTGTACCCAGCACTAAGGAAACAGAAGCAGGAGGATCAGAAGTTCAAGATTTTCCTTGACTATATAGCAAGTTTGAGGCTGGCATGGGCTATATGAGATTCAACTGAGAAGGCGGGGGAGAGGAGGAAGAAGAGGAGGAGAAGGAAGAGGAGGAGAAGGAGAAGAATAGAAGAAGAAGGAGGAGGAGGAGAAGGAGGAGGAGGAGGAGGAGGAGAAGAAGAAGAAGAAGAAGAAGAAGAAGAAGAAGAAGAAGAAGAAGAAGAAGAAGAAGAAGAAGAAGAAGAAGAAGAAGAAGAAGAAGAAGAAGAAGTAGTCCCTTGTTTATGGGGTCTAGACTCAGCTCTAGGCTGGGCATAGAGCACTCCAGAAATAAAAGTTGAATAAAGTGGCAGGAAACCTGTCAGAATGATTTGAGCAGAGCTGGACTAAAATGATTTAAATAATAAGAAATACTAATCATCTCTTATAACACAGTGTGGGGCTGGGTGATCCCAGGACCAGTTTAGCAGTATTGTCCAGGTCTAGGCTGTTCTCATTTCTCCCCAGCAGTATCTTCAAGGCATTGACTTTATGTGTGTCTCATTCTGTCACATAATAGTGACCAGTTCCAGGTATTGATGTCCAACTGGAGAAGGGATGCATTCTCTTCTCCTGTTTTTTTTTTTTTTTTTTTTAATGAGGAAGCACCCCAGGAGATCTCCTTTATCTCACTGGCTAAGAACAGATAACACAGTCTATGATCTAGTTGCAAAAAGAAACTGGAAAATGAGAATTGGACCTTTTCTGGTACTATCTCTGGAAGTTTAAAAGGATGAAGGCAGATGAATCTTTAGTTTTTGATGTCTGCACAAAGTTCCACAGCAGCCAGAGGAGTTAGGCAGTTTTCTTTCCCATAATTGGTGAGTGGCAGAAAAGCCTTTATTGGAAAGAACCCAGGATGACTGTCTCAGGCCAGGTCACCAAAGGGACCATGGAAAATCACTGATTTTATAAGCTGATTCAACCCAATTCTGTGTCTAGCTGATTCAATGGAGCTTTCCTCACAGGCTTGACATCTCAGTGTTTTCTTGATCTGACTTTCTGTCAGTTTAGAAGGTTGTCACATCCCTTAGAAGCCATAATTACAATCACCTGATGTAGGTTCTGGGAACACAACTCAGGTCCTGTGAAGGAAAGTTATGTGGTCTTAATATTGAAGCATCTTTCCAGCTCTCAGTGTGTCATTTAAAAAACACAACAAGAAACTTAAATATTTTATTGCTGTGATGTTTGCAGAGAACAGAACTTAACATCTAGAAAGTACCTAGTTAACAACAGGTTCTATCTGTAGTCATTGACATTGCCCTAACAGTGATGTGATTTACAGTCAGCTCTGGTGACAGGCTTCCTGTTTGAGCCTACAGGAACATCTCATTCTGACTACATGTCCTCTCCACAGCATTTGAAGGTGATAGGCTGTCTGCATGAAACCTGCTTATTCCTAGGGCCCCCACTGAGTTCCCCCTTACATCTTTAGCATTTTTTTTTTTTTACTTCCTCAGATGTTGGCAGCCCTGGGTTTAGCTTCTTCTCTGCTATGTAGTGTTGCCGAAGATACATGTAGCTTACATCTATTGAGCACTCACTATATGAACATGCTTGGAGGAATACTGCATCTATCTCATTTAGCCTCTCAGTGCAGCCAAGGGTAGTACTGTTGGCTTAGTCATTCACTCATTCTTTCATTCCACAAGTTCCTGGTACATAGTACATGCCAGGCATAATTCCAGAGGGCTGAGTAAGGCAAGGTGTTTTTTTCTGTGGGAGCCCACAGCTAATGGCAGTTAACCAAATGAAAAGGGAAACAAAGGTAGAATTGGGCTTATTATCTAGTCCCACCTTGTAGTAGAGAGAAGAGCCAGTGTTTCCAGTGACATACAGCCTTCCACCTCAGGCTAGATCTAGACAACTGTATGAACATCCTTAGCTCTACCTGTGTCTCAGGCTTCCTGAATTTAGCATTAATTCACTCCTTCACCCTCCTCCCTCGCTCATTTATTTTCTTTCTTTCTTTCTTTCTTTCTTTCTTTCTTTCTTTCTTTCTTTCTTTTTCTTTCTTTCTTTTGTATATTATTGTTCACCACCTTATTTTTTCTAGTATGTCTGTATGTGTGTCTGTATGTATGTATGTAGTTTTGAGATAGGGTCTCTTACTGAATGTGAAGCTCTCCAGTTTGGCTGGTTAGCAAACTTCCATGATTCACCTGTCTCTGCCCCACCAGTGCTGGGATTATGGTGTACACTGCCATGCCTCTCTGCTTTTTACATGTAGGGATCTGAACTCAGGACCTCATGCTTGCACACAAACACTTTACCCACTGAACCATTTCCCTGGATTAAATTTAGCAATTCTAATGCAGCTTGGGTTTTGTTCTCTGAATATTTGCTCTTCTTCATTGAGTCTTCACAAATGGCCTGGAGGGTAATCCAGATACCTTCTCCTTAAGTCTCTAAACCCTGTTACCCAGAAGAACACTTAGTCCTGCTCCCTCAGAGTGCCTCTGGAAATTGATTTATTACTCTCACATGGTCCCAGACCTTTGCTTTTTACACCTTGCCCTCCTACGCTTTTTTTTTTGTCGGTGGTGAGGGGTGGTAGGCATGTTTGACACAGCGTCTTTCTATTAACTCTGGCTATCCTAGAATTGCTATTAAACCAGGCTGGTCTCAAATTCAACAGAGGTCCACTTACCTCTGCCTCCCAAGTGCTAGGATTAAAGGCATGCATCACCACTCCTGCCTCCTTACCACTTCTTGAGTTACAGTGTGTTCATTTGTAACTCTTGTGAAATCCTTGAACATGCTATTCCCTCTGCTTGGCATCCCCTCTTGACCTTTTGTGAGCTCAGTTCTACTATTTCTGCAGCCTGCTGTAGAGGCTTTCTGTTACTTTAAATTTCAAGTATCATTCCCTATGAAGAGATAGTAAATGGGAAAATGTATATAGGTTTGTGCCCAGTGCTATTAAAGCTACATGAGAATTGGTGCATATATTTTAAAAATTGAGAGGTAGGACTGAAGAGATGGCTCAGCAGTTAAGAGCATTTGCTACTTTTCCAGAGAACCCTAGTTCATTTCCCAGCACTTATGTTAGTGAGGTGGTTCATAACCTGTTGTAGTTTCAGTGCCAGATGCCTCTGGCCTTTGCAGATATCTGCACATGCATCACATGCATGCATCCCCATATGCATAATTAAAAATAAATTCTTAAAATAATTTTTAGACTGAAATACGTGACTGAGGATGTAGATCAGTCGTAGAGTGCTTGCCTAGTATGCACAGCTCAGGTTTCAATCCTCATAGTCTCTATCCCAGGTTTGGCTTTGACATTTCTATACAGTGGAGGATGACCTTGAACTTCTGATAATCCTGCTGGGATTGAAGGTGTGTGCCACGATTCACAGTTTAAGTGGTGCTCCTTGTACGTTTATTTTCCTAGCAGGGGTTTGTGGCTCCTAGGTACAGGGTGGCTTGCAGAATAAGAGAGCAAGGATGGGGCAAGAGCTGGTTGTTTGCTTTTTTCCTTAGATGTCATATAGTGGAATGGATGGGGGAAAGGAGAAATCAGTGTCTCCAGTCAGAGGGCTCCCATGATACATACCTCTGTTGTTTCATGGCATCTTCTCCCTTGCCAGGCCCTGGGGTTATGCTTGGCTCACAGTTCCACCCCAGAACGGCTGACTCATACCCTTACTGGATGCAGAGGGTTGAAGGGTGTGGAGTACCTGGAACTCTGGGATACTAGGAAACTCTTGAATTTGGGCTTTATTTTTTTGGTGTGTCTGAGAGGTAGATATGGGCAATGGAGGTTGATAGGCCAGGCAGCAGATAAGACCATGTTGCAAGAGAACTGTCATGGGGGAACATATCGGAGAACACATGTTATGTCATATATGTGGACAGGATTTGATTTATAGAGTCAGGTATAGTGAAGTGAGAAGGGTGCCTTATGCTGAGGTACCAGCCATACAACGGGTATAGTATAGAATAAAGTTTATTTATGGGAAGGGAAGTTGACCAGGGAGTAGATACAGAAAAGGACGGGGGTGGGGTGGGGAGGGAAGGGAGGGAAGGAGAAGAAGAGGCAAGGTTGGCTAGGAACACATGGAGAGAGGGGGAGGGGTGGGGCGAGAGGGGGAAAGGGCCAGGGAGTTAAGAAAGTCAGAGAGAATAAGAGAGCAAGGAGGTGGCACACAGCCTCTTATATAGTAAACCAGGCCTTCCTGGCTGTTGCCAGGTAACTGCTGGGCAGAGCCTAGAAGGAATACTAACATTCTTCCATTTTGGTTTAATTTAAAAAAGGAAAAGCTAGAAAGATGTGATGGTGAAGCAGGAATAAGGTTGTCTTGATCTTTAGCTACTTCCTGCTGACCTTGGAGTAATGTGTCTCTGGGAAACCTAAGAAAATGGAGATGGGATGTTGATCCAGTGTTAGAAGAGTTGGCTCTTTCCTTGTCTAGGGTCTGTGGAACCATCTGTAGGTAGAAGGAGCAGGCCCAGTAGAAGCATCTGTGTCTGTGAGAGTAGATTAGAGCATTGTGGGTTGCTTCTCTGGAGCTGTCCTGGATGTAGATTTTGATTAATGCCTGTACTTGACAAGATGCTGAAATATATACATATATATTAGAGGTAGAGAATAAAGTTTGGGAGGAAAATTTTTTCTTAGGTGTACATTTGAAGGTGTACATTCTTGGTGGTTGAGGGGAGGGAAGTCCCAATCCTAGGGAGCAGGAGAGGAATCCCGTCCTCTAGAATAGATGACATGTAGGAACTTTGACTATTGGTTGGCAGGTGTATTTATCTGGATGGAATCTGTTTGGTCCACAAGAGGTAGATCTGAGTGGGTTTCCTGGAGCTTATAATTTTATAAAAGGGATAAATTTGTTAACAGCATGAACATTCTTTAAGATGAGCTTATGGAAGACAAAAACCTTTCGTGGTGCAAAAAGAGCAAGAAGGGCTTTTTTTCTCTCTCTCTCTAGGAGACTGAATGTATATAAATAGCATAATGAGAAACATTTTTAAGTTTATATTTAAAAGACAATTAAAGGAAACTCAAAACCTCGACTTTGTGAATATGATAGTTGATCATATAGATTTAGCATGAGAAACACCATAAATGTATAGTTAGAAGACAACCAAAGGAAACTTACATTTTGAACTATGATAGCTGATAGTATAGATTTAGCATGAGAAATATTTTAAGTCTATAGTTAAAAGGCAACCAAAGGAAACTTAAATTTGTAGTTATGATTATAAAAGTGGATCATATAGTGAAATGTTTTATTAGAGCTGGGCTAATTTATAAGAATTAGGATTTTAAACTATTGAAGTCTCAGTATAACAGTGGTATAACAAAGGGAGGAAATCTGTAGCCTTAGGAATGCTAACAACACACAACTTGTTCTTGGTGTAAGAAAATACCCAACAATGATCAGATCTTTCCCTGAGTACTTGAGTGCACTGAACCTTCTCCATGATTTCTGTTACTCTTACAGTCCTGAGTGGCAAAGTGGATGTTCTTTTATAATTTTGTAGGTGCAGAAACTAAGACTTAAAAAGCTGTTTACTTAAAGTCCACCAGCTAGTAAAAGGCTGAGCTTACCGAAGAAGCAGCACTCACCCAACAACAGTGGGCTGTACTCATGTATTGTTTACCTAGGTGTGCAGGGATGCTCATGTCTGTCCTGCTAGAGACACATAATGCCCTTGAGGTCCTCGAAACTTGTAGAAAGAGCAGTTTCTTGAGAGAGAGAGAGGTGTTTGGAAACTCTCTCTCTCCCTCTTTTCCCCTCCCCTCCCATCCTCTCCTCTCCTCTCCCCTCCTGTTTCTTCCTTTCTTTCCATCTTTCTCTATGTTTTTGTTGTTGTTGTTGTTATCTCTTTTTTGGAAAAATCCAGAAGGTTTGATCTAGAGCATGATGGGAACCCTAGTTGCTGTGCAGCCCTGCCTTCTCCATCAGACATGGTAGAAAGGCTTGCCATTGCGTGGTGCAAGGGGCAGCTCACCATTCTCTACCTGAGCCTTTCAATGGGGACACAGAAACTGTCTCTGTCTTCCCCTTGTTCTTTCAGTGGGAAGGGGATAGTGAGACTTTTCTACCAAGTTTGAACCAACTGAGAGAGCTTTCTAGAGTCCAAGGATAAGCATCATTACTGTGCCTTTTTCTTTTTAACAAAGAAGGTGTTAAGTATTTACATTTTTATACCTCATATTGGATGTCCCAACCTCACAGCTACCCACTATGCCCTTGTGAGTATAGGATGTGGGACACTGGTACTTACTCAGGTAATTGAGGAACAGTGAGAAGAGGATGCTGATGTGGATCAAGCACTCATGAAGGGAGGATGTGAGACATAAGAAGTAGTGGGCTATATTACCAGTGCCTGCCTGACTTCTGTGACATTTCTGGTAGTCTTGGGACAGATCTGGACATCCTGATAATGGAGTGTGTGGTTAGTGGTGGTAGTGGTGGAGTAAGTTTGAAATAGGGATTTGGTTAATTAAAGACATGGATAAACTTGGAATCAGTTTGTCTCATAGCCGCTCTGAGTCCTCAGTTCTGTCATTTACAAATAGCTTTAAAAAATAGGGATGGAACTATAATAGGGATGATGGTGATGTTGATAATGGTGATCATTGCAATGAAGATGATGGTGGTAGTGATGATGATGGTGGTGGAGGTGGTATTGTAGATGATGTTATTGCTAGTCAAGGGGAATGCTGGTGATAATGGAGGTGGTTATGACTGGGATAGCTATGATGAAGATGGGGGTGATGTTGACTACCACATTGAGTGGCACTTATATTATGCCAGGTACTTTGAACTTGAGGTGCTGGTTTTTAACACAACAAATCAAAGTGGTAACCGTTTTTCCTATGTATATGCAGGAAAAACAGTCACTTAGCAATGCTAGGCTCAGCACAGTGGCACTGTTTATATTGCAGTTAAGATGCTATAAGACTGCTGATGTGTAGCATCATGACTGCCACGCAAGGATGCAGCCTTCGGTGCTTGCTCTGTTCTTGGGTAAGAGTTTCCCAAGGGGCCTTCCTCAGCTGTGCATTTCTTCTAAGTTGTGCCAGATTCTTTTCTCAGGCTTAGTTGCTGGTGCTAAGGAGGCCTGTCTCCTTGTCCCCATGGTGACTGGTAACCAGGCCTTGTGTTGGTTTTGGTTTTTCTAATTTGAGGTTGTGGGATCCCCTGGTTGTGGCTGAGGTTTTTCTGCTCCTGAAACCCCAACTGTGGTGTGGCTATGAGGTGGGGCCTAGAGATGCTGGGACCTGCTACAGACCACAGACCCCACATGCCCTGGGCAGTACACCATGCCTCTTCATGCTCTACTCTGGAAGTTTTGGGTTCTTCTAGCTGGAAACTGTGGTACCACGGAATTCTTTTGGGTTAGAACTGTGTGTCTTCATCTCACCACATCCAGTTCTGCAGAGGCAAGGACTGCTGGGAGGCCTAGGATGTGCTGAGACTCCTGGTCCCACCACAGCTTCTGCCTGATCATTGAGATCTTTACTACAGAAGCCCCTAATAAAAGTGCCAATAAAAGAGCAGATTATTAGGCAGATAAGTTGGCTTAGAAATAGTCTGTTTTGAGTCTATTTTGCTTGTAGTTCCTCTGACTTCTCTCTCTGCCCACCTCATCCCTGTCTTACCCAGTTTTGTCAGGCTGCTCCATGGCCTGATTCTTCATCTCTCAGACTGTCAAGAATATCAGTGGAGTGTGAATGACCCAATCTTTTGTGACTTTGGTCTCTTCCTGAGTCTCTGAGCTGGCTCTTCCAGGTACCCAGGGTTGGCTCTGCCATGTGGTAGGATCAGGGTTAGATAGGAAGCTACTCTATGTTTCTAGAACTCTCTACTTTTTTTATCCTGCCCATCTCTGGAGTTATACATCTAGCTGGGAAGTCCCCAAACACTCAGACACCAAGACCCAAGATGGTGTTTGTAAATGAGAATGGTTCCCATAAGTTTATAGGTTTGACTAGTTGGTTCCCAGTTGGTGGAGATAGTTGGGAAGAATTAGGAGGAGTTAGACTTGCAACATTCTCCATGTGCTTTCTCTGCCTCATGTTTGTGGATCAAGATGTGATCTCTCAGCTGTTCTTCATATCTTTGCTCTGCCATCATGAACTTTACCACTCTGAAACTAAGCCCAGTTAAATATTCTCTTTTATAAGCTCCCTTGGTCATGGTGTTTTATCATAGCAATAGAAAAGTAACTAAGACAAAGGCCAAGCCTCCTCAACATTCCTGCTTGTCTTTGACTAAAGGAGAATGGACTTTAGTTATCCAGAGTACATGGCTTATACTTACTTAGGAGACTGTGGTACATGCATGCTTTAGGCAGCCCTTCTGTGAGGGTATCTTCTAGATACATTCATCTGGGATAGTAATGGTGTATGGGGTAGATGAATTCTTAGAACTCACCTGAAAGAGAAGACCTAAGTAGAGTTTAGCCACACACACTTCTCAGGCAGCATTGTAGCATCACTATCTAGGTGTTGGCTGGGAGCAGGTGGGTAATTGGCCTTTTGAGCCTGGAAATACAATGGAGTGACCTATAACACAGCATTAGGGCATGTAAGAACGTCTCAGACCATGGCCAGAATATTTTGAGAATATCTTTGATTTCTACAACTTTCCTATATGTTATGTAGTTTGCATAATATAAGGGCTCAGCATGATGAGAATCTATAACAAACTGGTCCTTTGCATAGGCATAGCATAGACCTTACCAAACCATAGGCCTTTAATTTGTAGGGGGGTGCTGCCAGGAAGTCTCAGGTCTGTGTACACTAGGTCTCTATCAGCAGTATTCCAAAAAACTTTGGAGGATGAGCAGATGGCTTCTGTGGCTCCCATGCCACCTCTAGTCACACCTGCCAGCACTGGTACCTTTTTTCTAACTTGCTTGTATGGCCTCCTTTCCATTCACGGTGATGGAACCTATCAGACTGTTGCAGACTCCAGGCAGGAGCATGATGCATGACGTCAAGAGAGAAGAGCCAGTCAGTCAGATTTCCTCAGGGACATTATAACCAGCACAGGAAGATAGAAAGCTGGTGAAAGGTCGTGAGAACTCTGTGAATTTAATAGTGGCCAATTATCATGTGAGGCAAGACACAGACAAATGGGATAACTAGTTGTCAAGGCAAGTCAAAGCCTTGATCACCAAATTTTGGAAGTGGGGGGATTATTTTCAGTAGACATGATCAAACTCCTGCGTGTTTCTATAGATCCTATTTAGAAGTAGGCAGGGTGATGAGAAATCAGAGAACAAGAAAGTTTCTAGGAAGTGCAAGCACTTATTCCATATCCCTGCTGCTGTTCAAGAACTTTGCATCAGACTCACAGGCTCCTAGTCCCTCTGAGTTCAGCAGTGGAAACATGTCTTTGGGCTGCTGCTTCAACAAGTGCTGTAATAACAACAGAAGAGCAAGAAGAAAGCTTTCTGCAAAGTTTTCTCCAGCTTCCCCTTTTACTCATTTCTTAAAAGAGGAAATGGGCATCAGTCTTATAGTGTCACTTGAGCCTTTGCCGGAGTTGTGACACAAACTCTGATCTTTTGAGTCTTTCCTTTCTGTGACTCTATTTTTTCATCTGCAAAATGGATTCAATAACTAGTATCTATCTCTAGGGTTATATGAAGAGTAAAAGAGGATAGGCTCATCACCATGTTCCCTGGCCCTGAGTGTGTAAGAAACACCACATATCTTTAACTTCTAAATTAAATAGCTGAGTTTGGTGTCACAATTGTTCAAGAGGCAAAGGGAAGCCCATCTATCTCTTTGGGTTTTTTTGGGGGGGGGTTGTTTTTTTTTGTTTTTTTCGAGACAGGGTTTCTCTGTATAGCCCTGGCTGTCCTGGAACTCACTTTGTAGACCAGGCTGGCCTCGAACTCAGAAATCCGCCTGCCTCTGCCTCCCGAGTGCTGGGATTAAAGGCGTGCACCACCACGCCCGGGCCATCTCTTTAAATTCAAGACCAACCCACAGAGAGTTCCAGGCACCCCAGGGTTACATAGTAAGGCTCTGACTAAAAGGCAATAAAAGTAAAAGAGCTAACTGTTTTTACTTGGCAAGTCCTGTATTATGTTCACTGCTGAGGCATACTTTCCCATTGAAGGGTTTTTGATTTTGTTGGTTTCTTCCTTCCTCCTGCCATTCCCTAATCAGAGGAAGAGGAGATGATTACTTGGTGGCTAAGAAAGCAAAAACAAGAAGGTGGCATTTGATAAAAAGTGCCTCCAGAAACTGTACCATGAAGAACCTAGCAGTACACTGAGGCTCCTGGGTCCAGAAACACATACTTTCTTAGTGTGCCCCCTCCCAGGTTTTGCCCCTGTACTCCTTCCCATTCAAGCTTAAGGCCTATCCTCTTGGTCCTTTGTGGCTTTCTTTTCTTAGAGCCATAAGTGAGCATAGTTCAGCTGGCACCTCAGCCCTACATCTTGTCCCTTTCTTATTCTATAGTGGGAGCCATCCTGCCCATCTCTAGGCCATCCTCCTCCTGAGGCTACCCATTTCCATGCTTCCTCTCTGGCTCTGACCACTACTCTCTGGTGTTTCATCAAGCTTTAATGCTTGGAATGAGCTGTAATCTTCATAGTGACAGAGACTCGGTTGTTTTTACAGGCTGTAAGGCTACAGTGGAGAAGCCAATAAAGACAGAGGCTCAAGGCTGCTTGCATCCTTAGATGACTGTGAGCTAGTGCTTGCAGTTGTGACAGTGTTGGTTTGGTGAGCTTCTCTCACTAAGTACAGGATTTTCATCTGTGAGTGAGATTCAAGGTAGAGCTAGTACAGAGGCCTACAGTAGAAGAGAGGTTGTCATCAATTCCACAAGCAATCATTTCTTTTCCTGCTAAGTAGCCATGAAGAAAGCTTGCAGTTACAGAGTATTGTGCTAACCACATCATTGTCTCCCTTTACCCATTTAAGGAGGCTGAATGCCAGACAGGGCTCTGCTTTTCAAAGGCATTATGAAAAGTGTCTGTTGGAACTATACTGAGAGTCCAGGTGTGGCTTTGGCAGATAGAGGGGTAGGAAAGGTAAAGACTAGAGCCTGAAAGAAATATGTGCCTGAGACAAAGCACACATTCACATCTAATCAGCAGACTCTGAGTATTTACCATGGGCTGAGAGAGAATGGCAGAAAATGCAAGACCAGGTATCTTAGTTAGGGTTTCATTGCTGTGAAGAGACACTATGACTGTGGCAATTCTTATAAGGACAGCATTTAATTGGGCCTGGCTTACAGGTTCTCAGGTTCAGTCTATTATCATCAAGGTGAAAGCATGGCAGCATCCGGGCAGGCATAGTGCAGGAGGAGCTGAGAGTGCTACATCTTCATCTGAAGGCCTCTAGGAGAAGACTGGCTTCCAAGTAGCTAGGATGAGGTTCTTAAAGCCCATGCCCATGGTGAAATACTTCCTCCAACAAGGCCATACCTCCAAACCATCATACAAGGTCTCTGCTACTGTATGTCTACTACCCGTAAAGGCAAGCTCACCAATTTCTTAAAACACTTTTTATACACTGTGAGTACAGGTCTGACTGTTAGTAATCATTCATATGCAGTGCCCAAATGAGTCAATGGAAATGTGCTGAGAGAATAGATGAATGATCTTAAGCTGATATGTATGTATGTTCAAGAGAAAGACTGAACAACCAACTAAAGCTCTGTTGAGCCATGTGGATAAGGTGAAAAACAGATGTCCTTTAGCTGACCAGTTCAGAGAAGGCCTCCAGGATGGTGATACAAGCTGAGACTGGAAGCAAGGGTGTAGAACATTAAGAAAAGTAGGAAGGGGGTATTCCTGGCAGAGCAGTGCAAAGGTCCTGAAAGCGGTGGACCAGAGAGAAATAAGGTGAGGCAGAAGATGATCAGGATTGAATGTGACCAAGGAAAGTGATTTCAACCTCTGGGTTCCCAGGTGGTTAAGCCTGGGGAAATAACTAGCTGTTACTGCTGGGCCCTTCGAAGCAGATAGGTAGGATATAGGGTTCTAGCCCCGTGTAAGCCTGACAACCCACTAAAGTAGGGCAGCAGGCCTAGGGGCAACTGTGGCCAGGATGATGGAAGAATTTTTGCAGTAGCAGGACTGGGCATAGCTTGTCTATATCTCAAGATACAGAGAAATAAGCTAGGTGGTGGTGGTGTGCATCTTTAATCCCAGAACTTGGGAGGTAAAGGCAATCTGATCTTTGTGAGTTCAAGGATAGCATACTCTACAGAGCTGAGTTCCAGGATAGCCAGGACTTGTATAGCCCAGAGAAATCTTGTCTCAAAAAACCCAAACCAACCAACCAGTCAACGAAACAAACAAACAAAACAGACCAAAAAAAAAAAATCCAAAAATCAAGTTCTATTGAAACAATAAAGAATGTTAACACTTTCAGTCATTAAATATGTAATTTAATATGTATAAATATGTAACTTAACCCAACAGACTACTTGGCCTATTTGTCTGGAAGTAGTGACCTTTAAAACATTAGGTATTGTTACAGTTTGCCTGAGTTATAGAAGAATCATTTATTATGGGATCCTTAGCAGAACTAAAGAGCCAGATGTAGGTGTGGAGGTTATTTTGTGGGGGAGAGAACACCCCTGTCCAAAGTATCCTGTATTGCTTTCCTATGATTGCTGTAAATATTACCATAAACAAGTGGGTTGAAGCAACACATACTATTTTGTGGATCAAAACTCTTGCATATTTATTAACTTACAGTTCTTTATGCTGGGAGTCTGACCCATGTCTCACTGAATTAAAAACAAAGTGTGAGTGAAAGGCTTCTTCTGGGTGCTCTAGAAGAGAATCTGCTCTCTAGTCCTTTCCAGCTTCTACAGGACTTCTCCATTCCTTTGCTTGAGGTTCTTTACTTCTTCATAGCTCACAAGGGCCAGACCAGACTTTTCTCACAGTTTTTTTTAAATTTGGATCTGATGCTTCTGCCTCCCTTCGTTCCACTGAACCTTTTATTGGTTGTTTTTGGATTGTTGAGACCTGTCAAAAACAACATAAGGAAAAGGAAAGATTTATTTTGCTTCACAGTTTCAGTGTTCAGACCCTTTGAAGATGGCTGGGAGAACATGGTGGAATAGAGAACTTGAATCACAAGAACCAGAAGACAGAGAAAAGAGGAAACTGATACTTAAGTGGCTTTATTGTTTTTCATTTTTCTTTACCTCTGGCCCATGTAACCATGCCACCTCTTCAGTGTAAGACTTTTTGCTTTAAGTAATACCCTTTGGAAATACCTTTATAGAAACATTCAAAAGTACACCTTACCAGTCTTCTAGGTGATTTTAAATATAGTGAAGTTGACATGTCTAGCCATTATAGACCTATCTTGGTAATTTCTTTATTTTTAAATTCTTTTTGGTTTTTCGAGACAGGGTTTCTCTGTATAGCCCTGGCTGTCCTGGAACTCACTTTGTAGACCAGGCTGGCCTCGAACTCAGAAATCCACCTGCCTCTGCCTTCGGAGTGCTGGGATTAAAGGTGTGCGCCACCACGCCCGGCAAGAAAATATTTCTATTGTTGTCTATGATTCTGTCTTTAACCTTATCCCCCTCTGTATAATTTAAAATATTCACAGATTCCCAGGATTAGGACATTTTTGGGTAGCATTATTCTGTCTTACACAATCTATCAGCCTTATTCTAGAAGCTGAATCTTTATGTCTGAGAATTGCGTGCACGTGTGAGTGTGTGTGTGTGCGCATGCATTTGGTTCAGGGCATGTAATTGTCTTAATCTAAAGCCCAGAAGATATCATACAGACCCTAAGAGAATACAAATGCCAGCCCAGGGTACTATACTCAGCAAAACTCTCAATTACCATAGACAGAGAAAACAAGATATTCCATGACAAAACCAAATTTACACAATATCTTTTCACAAATCCAGCCCTACAAAGGCTAATAGATGGAAAACACCAACAAAAGGAGTGAAACTACACCCTAGAAAAAGCAAGAAAGTAATCTTTTTTTTTTTAAAGATTTATTTTATTTATTATATGTAAGTTCACTGTAGCTGTCTTCAGACACTCCAGAAGAGGGCGACAGATCTCGTTACGGATGGTTGTGAGCCACCATGTGGATGCTGGGATTTGAACTTATCACCTTAGGAAGAGCAGTCGGGTGCTCTTACCTGCTGAGCCATCTCACCAGCCCCGAAAGTAATCTTTTAACAAACCCACACAAACATAATTCTACCTTTTAACAAGAAGAATAACAGGAAATAACATTCACTTTTCCTTAATATTTCTTAATATGAAAATTAACATTACCAACATATCCTAATCAATTGAAGTTCAAAAATATGAGGAATTAGAAATTTGTTGGCTGTCATCCAGTGGTCTCTCTAATATAGTAATTGGAGAAATAGGTCCAATATTGTACAATCCATATACACTTTCTGCTTATTTGGATGTAATAGTGTCTTGCTGTATACTACATAATAGTCTTAAAATCATGCTTCTCCTATTTCAACCTCTCTATTAGTAGGATTGTTTATTTGATGTTTTTACACTATACTGTGGTTTTCAGAACAGCTTACATATTTGAAAATTATTTATACAGCTAAAAGAAACGTGGACAATTAATTTGGAAGGTGGCTTGTAAGAGAACAACAAAGTGTGAGACTGAATGTTTTGCTTGATATTTATAATTAGTATATCAATTTTGAAGAAGAGGACCTTATAAGTTTCTCTTTTTCTGAGATGAATGCTTTTCAAAATCATCACAGCCAATGAACCAGAATCTTATCCTCACCTAATGTCTGTGCCACCCTCCAAGCAGAACCACTGTTCTTTGAAACAGTTGATGAATGACTTCATGGATACACCATTTCTTAAATGAATGTAACCTGTCCCCTGTGGGCTGAGAATGATGACAATCACTCAAGTAAAATAGCTTTGACCATAGCAGGAAGTATGTATCCAAATAACCGTGCCTACAATTCATTCCTTGGAGCAGCAAAACTGTCAACTCTTAGTTTATCTACTATGGAGGTAAAATCCTTTGGTGATGTGAGGGACATTGAAGTGCAGCCTTACTACAATGAACTCCAATGTCTAAAAATTGTTATTTTGGGTTTGTACCACAGTAAGAGCCAAGATTTTAAAGCTCTACTAAAAATAAAACAAACAAACAAAATGACTTTATCTATTTATGTTCATTTAGTAACATGTTCACCATTTTTATGATTAGTGTACAAATATATATTGTGTTGAATATAATTTTTAAAAATACCCTAAAAACAAAAAACTAAAGCCCAGAAGCTGGTGGAGAGGCTCATGGGGTGGGTGGGATGCAAGCTCTGAAGCTTGGGCAGCACCAACATCAGGCATTTTTCCATCTCTGCAGGGGGTGGAGGAAAGCGCAAAGGGAAAAGCAAGAAGTGGAAGGAAATCCTGAAGTTTCCTCACATCAGCCAGTGTGAAGACCTCCGAAGGACCATAGGTAAGGAGCACATTAGCTGCCAAGGCCTCCGTAAACTAGGCCAGTACAATTTAACTAAGCAGATACAGGAATTCTGGCTCCATCTGACATCTTTGCTAATAGGCCTAAAGGTACAACCAGCATTTGATCACTATTTTGTGTGTGCCAGGACAAACTTTTCTTCTCAGGTATCCTTTGAGGTAAGTGCTGTTATTTAATTTCATAAGGAGAAACTGAAGCACAATGGCTCTTTAACTAGCCCCCATTATCCCAGATTAAGTTAGAGCAGAGAAGATGAACCAGGGCCAGCTAGAGTCTCCAGAGTACAGAGTCTCCTACCTATGGTGTGTGTTGTTTCCATCCACTTAGTTTATGGTAATTTTTATAGCAACCATAGGAAAATGTACAGGATACTTTGGGCAGGTTACAGGAGTCCCCAGGCAGAACTCCCTGTTTTTCCTGGATCCCATACATCCTGCTCTTGGGAGACAACTCTGTTTTAGGCTCACTGTCCCTCTTTACTTAGAGCTTGGCATTCATGGTGGAGCTAGTAGCTCATTGAGCCATCCTAGTTGTCTTTATCTAGCCCCAACATGGCCACCTTCAACAACAGCCTTTGGTTAGCTCCTGTGGGGACATAGCAACCAAATGAGTCTGACAAACATAGTATATTCCTTCCAGATTAAAGAAGTCTGCATATTTTGTTGTATTGGGTTCATGTGCTTTTTTGTTTGTTTGTTTTTTGTTTTTTTTGTTTTTTGGAGACAGGGTTTCTCTGTATAGCTCTGGTTGTCCTGGAACTCACTCTGTAGACCAGACTGGCCTCGAACTCAGAAATCCGCCTGCCTCTGCCTCTGAGTGCTGGGATTAAAGGCGTGAGCCACCACGCCCGGCGATTCATGTGCTTTTTAAGAGTGTAAAAACATACAAATATGAAATTCAGGTACTTCTGGTTCTAAACAAGAGGGAGGAGATGTGGTGTTCTTTATCTTTTTTATCAAGGGCAGTTGAAAACTCCAGGAAGCATAGAAGATTTTGGAATGTAGAGAGTAGGCAGATAAGTGAGGCCATTGAGATATAAAGAATAAAAGATTTTCCTTTTTGCTTCTGTTATGTCCCTGATAGGGTGTTGGTGGGGGAGGACAAAACCTAATATGTTATTGCAAATTGACAAAGGACCCTTACTTATTCACCAGGAAAAAAAATTAAAAGAACCAACCTGTACTTTCTAGAAAGGAACAGATAGAACTGGAGAGTTGGCTTAGTGGTTAAGAGCACTGGCTACTCTTTTAGAGGATTCAGGCTTGATTCCCAGAACCCATATATATGGTAGGTTATAAGCATTTGTAACTCTAGTTCCAGAAAACTCAATGCCCTCTACTAGCTGCCTTGAATACCAGGCACATACATTGTAGATAGATAGATAGATAGATAGATAGATAGATAGATAGATAGATAGATGCAGGCAAAATATCTATCACATAAAATAAATAATTAAAAAGTAAATGTTGAGAAAGAGGGAGACGGTGCAGCTGGGAAGCTGTGGACACAGTGCAGACTTGCTTCTTTTCTCACACCTGCAATGACAAACCTACTTCTAGACCTTGACCTACATAGCCTCTATCTCAGTCAGTGTAGACCACTATTGCAAATAACATGGATTGGGTGGCTTGAACAGTAGATGTTCACTTTTATTTGTTTCTAGATGTTCAAGATGAAGGATCATTTCTGCTTTATAGATGGTTTCCTTGTATCCTTCATTAATAGAAGAAAACACAGTTTCTCAGTCCTCTTTATGCCAGGGCTCTGACCCTATTCATAGGGCTCCCTTCCTGATCCATTATGTTGGGTATTAGGGTTCAGCATTTGTACCTTGATTTGGATGTAGACATTCAGTTCATCAGCAGCCTGGTCTTAGATTCAAAGGTCAGCATCATCCCTTCTTATTTACTTCCGTTCTCTGAAGAACTTCTCCTTTGAGGGTAACTGTTCTTACCCAGACTCCAACTGTACCCAAATTTTATCCAAGTTTAGGGGCTCAGATATCTTCATTATATGTCGCAGCTGCAATCTCTGACCAGCAGAGAGTGGGAATAAACGACGCTGACTCCAAAAGCAGGTTCAGAGCAGCTGCAGCCACTTTTCTTTACTCGTAGGTTTCTCGCAGCTTCCCCAGCTCATCAATTCTGTCCGTCAGTCATCAATCCTCAATCATATGTATATGTGTCTCATCCTCTGGGACTGTCCACACTTATCCTCTTCCATTTACTCACGTCACCTCACACCACCCAATCATAGACAAACACATCCAAGGCAGTGTGCAGGATTGGTTGATGGAATGGTATCACGAGATGTTGCACTAACCTCTCCAACGAGTTACACGTGCTGCTTTTACTGTGCATGATTGAGATTGAGGTAAACAAGCGAGGTCATGGGGCTTTAGCGTAGAGCCAGGGCGCCATCTTTGGCCCATGCGGCCATTCCCGCTCCCCACAATTATTCTCTTCTTTCCTGCAGGGCTTCCTGCTTATCCTTCACCTTGTTTCTTAGGGAAGAAGGTATTTCTGTTCACTTCTGACTTGAAGAGCTGGGAACACAAGATTATGCTCTTGG
>LR753905.1:0-20000 GCA_902729485.2 Mus minutoides
ATGGATGTGGAGAAAGGGGAACACTCCTCCACTGTTGGTGGGACTGCAAGCTTGTTCAACCACTCTGGAAATCAATCTGGTGGTACCTCAGAAAATTGGACATAGTACTACCGCAAGATCCAGCAATACCTCTACTTGGCATATACCCAGAAGAGTTTCCATCTGGTTATAAGGACACATGTTCCACTATGTTCATAGCAGCCTTATTCATAATAGCCAGAAGCTGGAACGAACTCAGATGTCCCTCAACAGAGGAATGGATACAAAAAATTTGGTACATTTACACAATGGAGTACTACTCAGCTGTTAGAAACAATGAATATATGAAATTCCTAGGCAAATGGATGGATCTGGAGGGTGTCATCCTGAGTGAGGTAACCCAATCACAAAAGAACTCAAATAACATGTACTCACTGATATGTGGATACTAGCCCAGAAGCCTAGACTTCCCAAGATACAACTTACTAAACACATGAATCTCAAGAATGAAGTTCAACATGTGATTTCTTTGCCCCTTCCTAGAATAAAGAACAAAGCACACACTGAAGGAGTTACCTAGATCATGTGTGAAGCTGAATCAAAAGGATGGGCCAACCAGTGACGGTGGCTTCCAGGGATCCCTCCCATAATCAGCCACCAAAATAAACACTATAGCATATGCCAGCAAGATAATGCTGAAAGGGACCTGATATAGCTGTCTTGTGGGAGGCTATACCAGTGCCTGGTAAACACAGAAGTGGATGCTCACAGTCAGCTATTAGTTGGAACACAGGACTCCCAAGGAAGGAGCTAGAGAAAGTACCCAAGAAGCTGAAGGGGTCTTCCACCCTCTAGGTGGAAGAATAACATGAACTAACTAGTTCCTCCTGCGCTCATGTCTCTAGCTGCACATATGGAAGAAGATGGCCTAGTTTGCCATCATTGGGAGGAGAGGCCCCTTGGTCATACAGACTCTATATGCCCCAGTACCGGGGAACGCCAGGGCCATTAAGTGGGAGTGGGTGGGTAGGGGAGCAGGGCGGGGATGCAGGAGGGTAAGGGAAAATTTCTGAATAACATGTGAAATGTAAATGAAGAAAATATCTAATAAAGAGGAAAAAAAAGAATTAAGAACAAAGCACACATTGAAAGAGTTACAGAGATCATGTGTGAAGCTGAATCCAGAGGATGGACCCAATGACTGCTGCTGCCAGGGATCCATCCCACAATCAGCCACCAAACATAGACACTATAGCATATGCCAGCAAGATAGTGCTGAAAGGGCCCGGATATAGCTGTCTCGTGGGAGACTATACAAATGCCTGGCAAACATGGAAGTGGAAGCTCACAGTCAGCTATTAGATGGAACACAGGGTTCCCAAGGAAGGAGCTAGAGAAAGTACCCAAGGAGCTGAAGGGGTCTTCAACCCTATAGGTGGAAGAATAACATGAACTAACTAGTACCCCCTGAGCCCATGTCTCTAGCTGCCTATATAGAAGAGGATGGCCTAGTTGGCCATCATTGGGAAGAGAGGCCCCTTGGTCATGCAGACTTTATATTCCCCAGTACAGGGGAATGCCAGGGCCAAGATGTGGGAGCGGGTGGTTAGGGGAGCAGGGCCGGGAGGGGGGAGGGTATAGGGAACTTTCTGGATAACACTTGAAATGTAAATGAAGAAATTATCTAATAAAAGTTGGAAAAAATTGTAAGAACTCTTCAAAAGTCTACCCTTGGTCTTGCAAACTTTACATGCCCCAGTACAGGTGAATGCCAGGGCCAAGAAGTGGGAGTGTGTGGGTAGGGGAGCAGGGTGGGGAAGGGTATTGGGGACTTTTGGTATTGCACTTGAAATGTAAATGGAAAAAAATCTAATAAAAAAATTGAAAAAATGTAAATGAAGAAAATATCTAATAAAAATTGTTAAAAAAAAGTCTACCTATATAATTGGATGTAGTCTCAGAGGTAGAGCAACATGATAGAATGCATCTTCTTTCGAATAGTTAACCAGATGTTTCTTTGAAAACAAAACAAAAGAAAACAAAACTAACAATAAACAAAAATGAAAACAAACAAACAAAAATGAATCATGCCAAAAGTTAATGATACAGAAAAGGGAAAGTCAATTCAATTTCAAAACTGTACTAGATGGTTTATTTTCCACGCTATGAATATAACAGCAATATAATGATCTGTTGTACATATATCTATGATCTCTGCTCTAATGGCAGATTTGCATTTTTGCATCTTGTCTTATCATTTTTGTGTTTTGATTTAAGTACTAATCTTTATTGGAGAGTCACCAGGAACAAACAGTTTCTTATTGACTCTCAGAATGACCTTGATAAAGGAGAAATGTTTTTTGTGCAACAGTCACAGTTAAATATGTCACTTTTCTAGGACTTCATATTTGTATTAGCTGGCAATAAATCTCAAGATTGAAAACAAGATATAAGCCAATATCTCCAAAGTGATAATATTATTAATCACACACACACACACACACACACACAAACAACAACAACAACAACAACTAAATAAAGCTAATCACATGAAAAACGAGAAATAAAACATTATAAGCAAATCCAGGTGATAGAAGAATGTCTCATTGCTTAGAAACACTTAACTACTCCCAAAAGAGAACCAGAGTTGTGTTAGCAGCTAGCATGTCTGGAGGTTCATAAGCAGTTTGACTTCAGCTGCAGGGGATCTGATGCTCTCCTGTGGCCTCTGTTGGCATTTGTATGCACTTGCACATAGACAAAGGTGCTCATTTACTTGCATATAAAGAGAGACAGAATGAAAGGAATGAAGGAAGACAGATGAAGATAAATATACATAAATAAATAAAATCCATAATATATATTAAAGATTTAGATTTATTAGTTGCTTCTCTGACAATAATATAGGAGCTATTATATATAGGAAAATATGGATATGCTTTTGAATAGATCTATAATTGTATTACATTTATTTTTTTTAGTTTTGATTTTTTTTTTTTTTGGCCAAACCACTGCTGATAATTCTAGTCCAGGCTAACAAGGATTACCTTGTAAATGAGTAGCAAATTTCTCAAAGAACAACTAGAATCTGGATTAATTTTATAAAAGCAAAAACAAGAACCTGTTTAATAGCTTTGGAAAGCCAAGACAACCAGGATGTGAGGAAACAGGAAGCCATAAACAGGGAAGCTCATTAAAGAGAGTTAAACAGCTGTGTGCTTCCCACCCTAAGCCAATTGGTAACACTGATGTTGTGCTAGGCAAGAAGCCAAGTTCTTCAGCAAAAGCAGCTAAACTGCAAAAGTGCAAGGCAAGGAAAGTGTGAAGACCCCAAGACTTACCGACATGAGGGACTGAGAACCCAGACATAGGGAAGCATAGTATGATGAGCCCAACTCTCTGCCCTGGTTTCTAGGTATTTGAAAATATCAGGTCAAAGGATACCTCAAAGAGGGGGTATAACTCATAGAGTGGAGCCCTTCCCTAACACACAAAAGTTCTTGGTTTGATGCCCAGTACTATACAAACCTAGGTATGATGGTACATGCCTGTAACCTCTGCTCTCTGTAGGTGAACATAAGAGGATCAGAGAAATTCAAAATCATTCTCTATTAGACACTGAAATTTAGATCAGTCTCTAGCTCACAAAAGGGGGTAATAATAAGGGAATTAGAGAAATTACATTTATCCCAAACAGGGTACACACATTTTCTAAAAATTCAAAACCATGAATCTGGTACAAAAAAAAATTAGAAAAATATCTCAGCTGCCAAAAAATTTTCAAAAGAACTCAAGCAGTTTATTAGTCATTTCGTTTATGAAAGTTAAACTTGTCACAAAATTTCATTAAACGACTATTTTAGGAGATGTTGAGAAAATAACTGAGGATACAGAACAGTTAGAACTTTTCATAGTGCATAATTGGTATGCCTATTCAATAAACCTGCTTGTCATTCTCTCCTGAGGATGGGCATAGCCATGTCTTAGTTTGAGCCTAGAAGTACAATATACTCAACAAAGAATGTGTGTTTGTGATAAATGGATTAGTATGTAGCTAGATGATAGAAGAATGATACATGGTTAGGTAGGTAGATAAATAGGTAAATGATAGATAGATAGATAGATAGATAGATAGATAGATAGATAGATAGATAAGAGAGGGAGAGAAAGGTGTACCTGTAATAACAACTACAAGAATATCAGAGCACAAAATTTAAGTAAACCATAAGGTACAAATAATGTAAAAATCTATCAATGGTTGATAGCAAGAATACTTTGCATTTATGGATAGTTCTAAAATAGAATTGGTCTTGCTGTTTGTCGACTTTTCATCTGGGAAATACTTTCTATTTATGTGCTTATTAGTAGAGAAAAGAGAATACCATTCCAGATTGAGGAATACCCAGGATTTCACTGAACATTCTGGGTATATAACTTGTATATAACTAACTACATAGCAAATGTACCTGATCAAAAATGTCAACAATATTACAAACAAAAATAATTTGGAAACAAAAGCATCACACAGCAAATGAAATTAATAAATGACTTTTCTACCTAAGGCAACAATTGATTCCTTAATATGGCTTAGCAAATAAACCATTCACAGCAAATACATATTTCAGAAGCCCACATATGTTTGTAAACAAAACTCAACACAACCTATACATTTTTATTTTTGACATGGGGCTTATTTCCTATGTGGTGGAATCTTGTCTGAAGGGGTACATATAATTTTAATCAGATGTTGCCTGATCTGAGCACATTTCTTATAGTGGGTGATTATGTCATATATTAATATAATATTTAATTATAAAAATAGTTAACATTATATTTAATCACTATTATACATAAAAGGATACTTAATATCAAGATCTTGTTTATTATTATATTTGTGTATATTTATGTGTGTGTATGAGAAAGTTTTCAATTTCAAAAACAGCAATTTCATTTCACAAAAGCATCATAGGTCATTATTTAAATACGTGTCACTTACATTTCCTAGATAATTGTGCTATGTTTCTGGTTGTATGTGTGCATATGACTGGGTTAATGGGACTGTGTGTGAGAGAATTTGTGTATGATTGAATGTACATACTAAATTGTCAAGGAGGTCTTCTTGGCAAAATATTTTTTTTTAATGTTGCTACTTCCTATACCTATAATTTTTTTTAATCTTCTTCCTTCCAAAGGCAAGATTCTTTGAAAATGGTTTTTTTTTTCATTTTTTGAAAAGTACCTTAGCTTCCACAAGAATAATAGAATAGACAGCATATCAGGATACCACACAGTGAAATGCCATGGCAACAGATACTTTGACCGTGGGCAAATCTGCCCAAGCTTGTCAAATTCAGTGTCTCCAAATTGCCATAAGAAATATTAACACTGCAAGAGAAGTAAGATTTCTTCCTATTGTATATTTAGGTAATACGTATGACTACTTATGTTAAACCAGAAATAAATTACTCACCTAAGGGATAAATGTATACTAAAGTAAATGTTAAGTATAAAACATAACTTCATTAAGCCACTTTATCATAAGAGCTTATGTAGATTGTGTTTTATGTAGCTTATCACAAGTACATAAATGAGAAAGATTTCTTTGTTTACAAGTGTTTGCTACCGCACTGGATAAGGCAAAGAGGAAAAAAACTGAACTCAGACTGGCAGCTGAATCTCCAAGTCACCTGCTAAGAAAATAATATATACTTTGATTAACTTAATACTCATCGTCTTAAATTCCACATAATTATATATGTTTTCCTGTTGGTTGTATTGTGTTTCCTTATTCAATGAAGGAGATAGAAAGATAGATGATCTTGATTTCTTTCTTTCCTTTTTTTTATTAGATATTTTCTCTAGCCAGGGCTTCAGCTATGCATATTCTGTAGATCTTTGGCTATAGAATGCTCAGAATTTGTTATACTATCTGTTCAAATGTCATAGAAAGAAATTTATATTTTAGTTTGGTTATACAGTCCAAACTAACTTATAAAGTAAAATGAATGCCTACCTGCTGAAAAAGAAAGAAAGAAAGAAAGAAAGAAAGAGAGAGAGAGAGAGAGAGAGAGAGAGAGAGAGAGAGAGAAAGAAAGAAAGAAAGAAAGAAAGAAAGAAAGAAAGAAAGAAAGAAAGAAAGAAAGAAAGGTAGCCAATGAGCAAGATTTTAGGAACATAATAGAAGGATAATAGAAGGAAAGATAAAATACTGGAACAAAAACACAGCAAGCTACCTTTGAGAAAGAGATAGAAAGACAGATGAGGCAACATTGTTGGGGGACAATTGAAGACATTCTATAATAAAGAACATGTTACCACTTTCTCTTGCAAATGGGAGAAAGGGTGAACTATGTGCTGGCATGCAGGGTTTCATTTTAAATAATTTTTGAGGCTCAGTACTTTTCTTTCTTAAGATTTTGGAGTGTTTGTCCCCTCCCCCACTTTTTGAATTCTAGGATGAGTTGGTGAACTGGAAACACATGAATCAGAATAAGAAGATAAAAAAAAGACAAAGACCGTGACCCTATACAAATGTCACAGCAATCTGCTACATTCCCTCAGGGAGAACTGTATATTTTTTGTTTGTGAACTGATTTTCTTTTTCTATTTTAATTTTAAGTGTTTTCCCCTTTCCAGGTCTCTCCTTCAGAAATCCCCTATCCCCTTTTCCTCCTCCTGCCTCTGAGGGTGCTCCCCCACCTCCTGCCTCTATGATGGTGCTCCCCACCCCCCACCCCCACCCACTCACATCTTCCCTCCCTGGCATTCCCCTACATTGGGACATCAAGCACCCTCAGACCCAAGGGCCTCTTCTCCCACTGATGCCCAACAAGCCCATCCTCTGCCACATAGGTGGCCAGTGCCATGGGTCCCTCTATGTGTATTATTTGGTTGGTGATTCAGGCCCCCGGTAACTATGGGGCTCTGGCCTGTTGACACTGTTGCTCCCTCCATGGGGCTGTAAATCCCTGCAGCTCCTTCAGTCTCTTCTCCAACTCCTCCATCTGGACCCCAGTACTCAGTCCAATGGTTGGGTGAGAGCATCCACCTCTGTATTTGCTCTGATTTTTAGGAGTTCATTTGTAACCCACTCCCACTTCCCTGTCCTGCCATTCCCCTACACTGGGGCATTGAGTCTTTTGATGGATCCATATAAAATCACCAAATCCATGCACTATTGTGGATGCCAGGAAGTGCTTGCTGACAGGAGCCTGATACAGCTGTGTCCTGAGAGGTTCTGCCAGTGCCTGACAGAGGTGGATGCTCTCAGTCAAACATTGGACTAAACACAAGGTCCCCAATGAAAGAGCTAGAGAAAGGACATAAGGAGCTGAAGGAGCTTGCAGCCCGATTCGAGAAACAGCAATATGAACCAACCAGTACCCAGTGAGAACTCAAGAACTAAATCATCAACCAAAAAGTACACATGGAGGGACCCACGGCTGTACACCTCTTACAGTGGATGCTATGACCCAAACTCAGGTACTCAACTGACTAAAACGAAAGAGTTTACCCACTGAAGTATCTCCATAGCCCTGATAGATGCATTATAAGAACCAACTAGAACATTTAATATTTACCTTTGGTGAATTAGCATAATAATTAGTCTCTCCTAAAGGATGCTTCCAATTTTATTTCTCTTTATTCTTAACATTCATAAATTGAAACTATAACATATCACACAGGACTATAAAAAATTTAATTTTATTTTGAGCTGAACAATATTTTCTATATAAATTTTAAAAGAGACTCAAAGGTTAATCTATCATTAATTTCTTTATGAAATATTATCTCTTCCCTTGGTTCTTTGGAACGAATTCTTCTAAATAGCACTTAGTAAGATGAAAGACTATAGAAATGAAAGATTGTTACATACACAAATTTATTGAAGGTAGAATTATTATATTGCTATTAAACTTTTTAAAGCATCAACTCTATATCCAAATAATTCTTAAATGTGTCAATTATAGTAGATCAGCTATATAGCTGGTTAGCAAGAGACAAAACTTCTAAAGATATATTAACATTTTACAATATATTCTTTATCAATAAAGCCATTCAGTGTACTCTATAACGTTATAAAGTGAAAAATTAGAATTAATAATCAAATATTGTGATACCATGCTATCATGTTGAATATGGTTATTTTAAAACTCAAGTCCTATAAAGGTCTTGGAAAGATCAGGAATTCAAGGCCCTTACCTAAACATGATGAAAGCAATCTACAGCAAACCAGTGGCCAGCATCAAACTAAATGGAGAGAAACTGGAAGCAATCCCACTAAAATCAGGGACCAGACAAGGCTGCCCACTTTCTCCCTACCTATTCAATATAGTACTTGAAGTCCTAGCCAGAGCGATTCGACAACAAAAGGAGGTCAAGGGGATACAAATTGGAAAGGAAGAACTCAAATTATCGCTATTTGCAGATGATATGATAGTANATGTACTCACTGATATGTGGATATTAGCCCAGAAACCTAGACTACCCAAGATACAATTTACTAAACACATGAAACTCAAGAAGAAGGAAGATCAAAATATGGACACGTCACCCCTTCCTAGAATTAAGAACAAAGCACACATTGAAAGTGTTACCTAGATCATGTGTGAAGCTGAATCCAAAGGATGGACCCAATGACTGCCACTTCCAGGGATCCATCCCACAATCAGCCACCAAACATAGACACTATAGCATATGCCAGCAAGATAGTTCTGAAAGGGCCCGGATATAGCTTACTCGTGGGAGACTATACCAATGCCTGTTAAACATGGAGGTGGAAGCTCATAGTCAGCTATTAGATGGAACACAGGGTTCCCAAGGAAGGAGCTAGAGAAAGGACCCAAGGAGCTGAAGGGCTCTTCAACCCTATAGGTGGTAGAATAACATGAACTAACTAGTACCCCATGAGCTCATGTCTCTAGCTGCATATATAGAAGAGGATGGCCTAGTTGGCCATCATTGGGAGGAAAGGCTCCTTGGTCATGAACTTTATATGCCTCAGTACAGGGGAACTCCAGGGCCAAGATGTGGGAGCGGGTGGGTAGGGGAGCAGGGCCGGGAGGGGGGAGGGTATAGGGAACTTTCTTGATAACACTTGAATTGTAAATGAAGAAAATATCTAATAAAAGTTGGAAAAAACTCAAGTCCTTTGAAAAAATAATATTTCTAAGTGCAGAACCAACTTTCCATTTCCCAGTGTGGGTCTTTAAGCCTAAAAGCAGTTTCTCCAATATACAAGAGATGTTGTATGAAAAAGTTTTATTGTTATGAATATAATTAACAAGAAAACATAGAAATAGGGCTAGGAATGGGGATCAGTAGGTAATTACTAATCCAATCTTAATATCTTTGTTTGAATTCCTAAGCCTGTAGCTGCACATATGAGGACATAGAGGTAGAACAATTGCTAGCACTTGCGGACTTCCAGCTTAACTACAGCTTCAATGAAAGACATCGTCTCAAAAGAATAAGGCAGGAACTAAATTGTATACCCACTGGTCAGTGGTTTTTTTTTTTCCTCTCTCTCTCTCATTCAAAACCATATACAACTAACATATCACACTCACACTTATAAATACAAATATTCAGAAAAAAAGATATTCCTTCATATATAACTTGGATCATTTAAGATAGCACAATAATATAAACACATAATTCTAAAAGTTGGAAACATCTAGCTTGTAAATTTGTTTAATTAACTCATTGAATCCAGGTGTATGCCTCTTAATTTTATGAAACTTTCATGGCATTAAAATTAAGGCTGATTCTTAGCTTCTATTTGATAGTTAACCGCCAATGATATGTTGCCCACAGTAATTAATTGATTTGTCACCATTGTCTTCTTCAAATCCCTGCTCATTTTTTTAATGATAAAAAACAATCTGCACATGAAAAATTAAATGACTAAGGGAATAAATTTTTAGAAGACCCGAAGAAATTCTGTCTTGAATAATTGATGCAGCACTCTCCCATCACAGAAGACTAAGTTATGATGCAGAAAAAATATACTCAACTCTAAGGGCCTCAACCAATAAAACTTTCTGCACTTCTGAGACCTGTTAAAAAGGCGACTGTCCCAGCAATTTACTCAACTGCAATGCTGAAGATGCAGGGGCAGAGGAACTGGTAGCTACTCTACCCCAGCATGTGTGTTTAAAGTGTTTGAGGAATCCTAGAAAAATTCACCCTGGTTTTGTTGTTTATGAGTAAGTGGTTGATTTGGCTCATTTTGCCCACACAAAAATCAGCTGCAACAAACAAGTGGGAGATGCACGTGGAACACTTCAGAAAACTTCAGTGAATTATAAGTAAAAACTTTGTCTGTGTGCCTGGTTACCTAGTCTTCCTAGAATGCTCCCATACTTAGAACCATCCCTCCTAGATTCCAAATCTAATGAGCTTCAAATTTTGTCCAATAAAACAACAGGCAAAAAAGGTGACATTCATTTTACACTAAGTCATGCCTTCCCAAATTTAATTAATGGAAATGAGCAAAATACATAAAGAACTAAATGAACTAAAACAAATCTAATGGTTTCCTGATCAACTAAATATTATTCAAGTTAGTAAATAAATGGATAAATAACATAGTCTGTTGAATTCTTATAAACATTTCTCCATTAAAAGGGTTTGGCTGAAAGCCATTGGCCTGTAACATTTTATCCTACTGGGAACACTTTCAGAAGAACTGTTAGCTGATTTTTAAAAATTGTGTCTTGATTATGATCTTAAGGTTTTTCCTGAAGACTTCATTTTAATCCCAGGAATGCTTTGTCTTTTGAACATAGACCTAATGTGAGTGCTGAAGAGTAAATGTTTGGGTAGGAATTGAGCTAATTTTTAAGCTTTATTATGAAGCTGAGATCTTGGAACCTTTTATCAGTCTCCAACAACTAATGGTTTGTTTACCAAGAGACTTAATTCTCATTCTCTCATTCTCTCTCTCTATCTCTCTCTCTCTCTCTCTCTCTCTCTCTCTCTGTGTGTGTGTGTGTGTGTGTGTGTGTGTGTGTGTGTGTGTGTGTGTGTGTTTGGTGTGCTTGAATTCATTCGGTAGCATAAAGTGGGTTTTTGAAAATTATATCTTTTTTTTTTATTCCATTTCCTGGTTTTCCCTCCAGAAATCCCCTATCCCATCCACCCCCTCCCCTGGTTCTACGAGGGTGCTGCTCTTCCCACCCATCTACTCCCTCCTCCCAATCCTGTAATTCTCCTACACTGGGGCATCACGCTTTCATAGGACCAAGGGTCTCTCCTCCCACTGATGCCCTAAAAGGCATCCTCTACTACATATGCAGCTGGAGCCATGGGTCTCTCCATGTTACTCTTCAATTAGTGGTTTAGTCCCTGGGAGCTCTTGGGGCTTTGGTTGGTTGATATTGTTGTCCTTCCTATGGGGTTTCAAACCCCTTCAGCCCCTCAATCCTTTATCTAACCCCTCCATTGGGGACACCATGCTCAGTCCAATGATTGGCTGCAAGTATCCACCTCTGTATTTGTCAGGCACAAGGAGAGCCCCTCAGGAGACTGCTATATCAGGCTCCTGTCAGCAAGCACTTGTTGGCATCCACAATAGTGTCTGGTTTTTTTTACTGTATATGGGATGGATCCCCAGGTGGCGCAGTCTCTGTATGGCCTTTCTTTCAGTCTTTGCTTCACACTTTGTTTCTGTATCTCCTTGCAGGAGTATTTTGTTCCCCCCTTCTAAGAAGGACTGAAGTATCCACACTTTGGTCATCCTTCTTCTTGAGCTTCATGTGGCCTATGAATTGTATCTAGTGTATTCTGAGATTTCGGGAAAATATTCACTTACCTGTGCATGCATACCATGCGTGTTCTTTTGTGATTGGGTTACCTCACTGAAGATGATATTTTCTAGTTCCATCCATTTGCCTAAAAATTTTATGAAGTCATTGCTTTTAATAGCTGAGTAGTATTCCATTATGTAAATGTACCACATTTTCTGTATCCATTCCTCTGTTGAAGGACATCTGGATTCTTTCCAGCTTCTGTCTATTATAAATAAGGCTGCTATGTACATAGTGGTGCATGTGTCCTTATTATATGTTGGAGCATCTTTTGAGTATATGACCAGGAATGATATAGTTGTGTCCTCAGGTAATACTATGTCCAATTTTCTGACAAACTGCAAAACTGATTTCCAGAGTAGTTGTACCAACTTGCAATCCCACCAGTAATAGAGGAGTATTCCTCTTTCTCCACATCCTTACCAGGATCTTCTGTCACCTAAGTTTTTGATCTTAGCCACTCTGACTGGTGTGAGGTGGAATCTCAGGGTTGTTTTGATTTGAATTTCCCTGAAGACCTTCCTCTTCCCTTTTATTTCTCTAAATCTTCCCATGTGCTATCCCAACTGTCTTTAAAATTAGAGATCAGTCTTTTCATCAATTGTTGTTATAAGCATACATATATATATATATATGTATATATATATATATATATATATATATATATAATTTTATATTCCTAATATAACCTGTTCAGTGTGTTTAATTTTGCTTGTTATAACTTTAAGACTATGGCCCTCTTTCCTCATTTTCCCAAAAGATAAGGAGTACATATCTGTGTCACCAAGCCCCATTTCATAAGACTCCTCTCCAGTGTTTCCAGAACTGTAAAAAAAAAAAATTCTTACCATGATTTTGAAACATATTCTCATGATTGATTCAGTTTTTTTTTTCCTCTTTCTCCTGTGACTAACTCTCTTCAGGCCATGCTCATTAGATTGGAGAATGAACTCTAGGCTTTCTTCCCAGATACATGAATTCAAAGAAAAGAATTATTGACAGGAATTTTAGGCATCTAGAGATCTTGTAGAAACATTGATATTAAAATCATTATTCACTGTGACATTTTACTCTGTAGATTTTGTAAGCAGTTATTAATATTACTACAATTTTCTACAATTCTGTTTCTTGGTATTATTTGTCATAACTCCTAGTAAACTAGCCAGTCTTTTCCTCAATTTATCTCAATTTTTAATGTTTTGCATGGAGCACTGAGCACCAATAAATCCTCACTAACAACTTATTCTGCAATCTTTATATTGAATAATTTAAATTTATTACACATATGAACAGTTTTGCAAGGGTTCATAGTTTCACCAAATGTTTGAACATTGCAGAATATTGATCATAATATTTTCAAACCTTTATAGCACATAGGTCAAGACAAATAACTTGGTAAATAAACCAAAACAATCCTATACTATTGGTTTACTTTTGGTTTTGTGATTTAAAAAAATGATTTTTTACTATAGATGTAACTCCCTTGTACTGCCAATTCTAAATCAATCATTGTAGACAAGGTGTGCCATCACAGTCAACATGAAAGAGTAGTGACTTAAAAAATGATGCTTACTCTTCTTTCTTGCTGCAAAAGAGATTTTTGCTTTGGGTTATATGATCATTGTGCCCATTTTTCAGCCTTGATCAGTAGAAATAGTAATAAAGGCAGTGGTATGGATGCAATGAAAATCTTTCACTTGTTTCAGAATATTGTTGGCCACATAAATCATCACTTTCACTCATAATTCATTCTACAGTTGCCAAACTTTAAAAAAATGTAACATTATATTATCATCTATGTATGTTTTGGGCCACAGTCATAGCTTTCCTGAAACATATTAGTCAAAATAGCCACAGGTATAGATTGTATTCTCTAAATAGTAGTGGTCCACATATAATTGAAAATAAAGTTATGTATTATCACAAACACAGAAAAGGAAAAAAAAATCTTTTTTGTTAAAGGCAATCTTGATTAAAGTATTTATGCCATTTTATTTAGATAGTTCCAAATTGTATTTGGTTATATGTAGTTCAAGTAGGCTTCAAACTTGTAGCAATCCTCCTGCCTTAGACTTCCAACTACTAGAATTTCAGGTAGGAACAACATACCTAATATTTATATCTTTATTATTCTTAATTCTTTTTTAATTAAGAAAATGACAGAAATTGAACATAGAAGAGCTTTATATACATTTGGGACAAGTTTGTTAACGCCTTAATGATTATACCTATCTGTGAGTGTAAGGACAAATGTTTAGATCTTCTTTTAGAAATTCAGCCGGGTTAGTAAAGTGGTGTTGAAGGTTCTCTTCCAGGATCCATTACTTCACTAGCACTGAGTAGTTCACTAGGTTTCCAGTACTAAGCGTGGTTTTAGTCTTGTTGAGCAGATTTTATGTGCAACTACTGAGCTTTTAGTTAAATCCAAGATATGCATGCTACTACTGCACTTAGGGTTATCATTCTATGGAAGTCATTGCTGTGGTTCATAGACATCCTAGTTGGATAAGATGATCATTGCTTCCTTTCTTTGGAAGTTTGCATTGCACCTTCTAGTATTACAACAATAGATGTGCCAGAGAGGGTAAAGCTAAGTCCTTGAAGCATAAGTTACTCAATAACAAATAGTCATCCACAAAACATACATTACACAGACCAAATAAATTATATTTAGGAACATACATGTTTATACATATACATTTATGTGTGTATTAATGCAAAAAGAGACCATCTATCTATCTTTGTGATCCAGTGGGAAAACAAGAGCCTGATTTTCACAAACCTATTTCACTCACTGTTTTACTAGACTCCAATGTCTTACTTTAGTGTGAATCATTATACCTCATGTCAAAAATTCACGTATTGTTAATAGATAAATCTTATAGATTGTCATTAGGGTTCATTCTATGCATTGTACCTCCTGTGAGTTTTGACAAATATATGATGTATATACAATAGTGAATTATGTTCTGAAGTTGTTTCTTATTGGAGAATTTTCCTGTGCTGAAGCTACATTTCATTCCTTCTAGTGTTCCTGAGCTTACTAGTTAGGTGGTTAACTGTACCATGCATGATTCCCCTGCCACTTGCTGAGACTTAAATCTAATTAGAAGCAGATTAAAAATTTAAACTGAATGGTTTCATTCTTTAGACAAATTAATAAAAGCTAAGAAATAGATTCATGGGGATTTTTATGAGTATATGACTTAGAACACAGCAAATACTCAGTACTTGTGTATTGAATCAATGTGTCCTCACATAGAATGGTAGATCAGTGAGTTATCAGATATCAATTTATTTTAGATATTTTCCCACTTAAATCACCACATATGTTGTTACTTATTAATATTGAAAAGGGTTGGGCTTTACACATTGCATATTCAATTAGTTTAATAGACAACACATTAGCATGTCTTTTATTTCAAATAAATATGGTGATTAATATTGCTTTGTCAATAATCAGAAAGACATTCGTGGTTTTCTATCTATCTATCTATCTATCTATCTATCTATCTATCTATCTATCTATCTACCTATCTATCTATCTACCTACCTATCTATCTATTGTCTAACCATCTATCCATGTGTCTTGCCCTGATTGCAGTTTCTGCAGCCCATGTGATAGAATCAGAAAACTTATTCCCTAAAGTTGTTCTTTGACCTGTAAACATGTCAAGAGCATGCATTCACACACACACAAACACACACACTCACACACACACACTCACACACACTCAATTAATATCTATCTATCTATCTATCTATCTATCTATCTATCTATCTATCTATCATCTATCTATCTATCTATCTATCTATCTATCTATCTATCTATCTACCTATCTATCTATCATCTAACCATCTATCCATGTGTCTTGCACTGACTGCAGTTTCTGCAGGCCGTGTGATAGAATCAGAAAACTTATTCCCTAAAGTTGTTCTTTGACCTGTAAACATGAACCATGTCAAGAGCATGCATTCACACACACACAAACACACACACTCACACACACTCCCACACACTCAATATCTATCTATCTATCTATCTATCTATCTATCTATCTATCTATCTATCATCTATCCATCCATCCACTGATCTATCTATCATCTATCTATCTATCTATCTATCTATCTATCTATCTATCTATGACTTTGCACATCTCAATGATATGATGTTGTTTTAAATCACTATCATTCATTAACATGGTATTTTTAAAACAAATACATATTATGTTTAATCCATTGCATTGAAGCTGCAGGTAGGATGGTACTATCCTGTTTAATTTGTGGAGTTTCATAGTGCCATCAATTACTTTTGGTAACAAATTGAGCTTAAACAAAAATCAATTTGCATTCTATCTATCTATCTACCTACCTATCTATGCTAAAATGCATGCTCTTCATTTGTTGAGTACTCTGATGTTTATGAAAAATGTTATGACATTCAGGAAGAAAGGGTATTTTCTTGTTAACCTGTATCCAGGCTCTCAGAGCTACTTGAACATGATCAGGTAAAAGATGGTGCCTTTGAAATACATTCTGTCTTTGTTTAGCTCTGTGGGGCCACAAATATAAAATTTTCTTGATTTTCCTGATATTTTGAATCTCAGTGTCCTTCCAAAACAAAGCTGATGTAAGATCTTTGCCTATATTTATACATTGTATGATAATGATCTTTTACAAATATATATGAACACTAATAAATTTTTATTGAACATGAAAATATAAGATTCAATTACTTCTATAAACTTGTCAAATAGAATAATAGACTAACTAGATTATCTCCATAAAATGTAAGTATTCTATTCAAAGACCCTCAGTAAAAACTCATTTGCTGACACCTAGCAAATACTAATCTGCTTTTAACATTAAAATTAAATTAGTTATTTTTATACTTTCATATAATTTAATTCCACATTTCATAGAATTAATAATATAATACAAAAATCCACTCCTTCCTTTCTGTTAACACTTGAAGTCTTCCAATAGATAACTGAAACCTTAGATAATATTAAACTCTGTACATTATTTTTTCATGAATGTTATGTATTTATAATGAAGATTATATTTTTTACATTAGATATTAGTCATAGTAAAAAATAGAAAATAGAATAATTAAAACAGCTCTGAAATAAAAGTTATACAAATGATGTTTATTTCTTTATATAAAT
Organism: Mus minutoides; assembly: GCA_902729485.2. Taxonomy (NCBI): domain Eukaryota; kingdom Metazoa; phylum Chordata; class Mammalia; order Rodentia; family Muridae; genus Mus; species Mus minutoides. The sequence continues at coordinate 16,958 of LR753905.1, forward strand.
AATGAAATAAAAGTTATACAAATGATGTTTATTTCTTTATATAAATAATGTATATATATATTAAATACATTATATATATATATATATATATATATATATATATATATATATATATATATATATACTATGTGAACTTTGATTTTTGTTAAAGCAAATATATCACACATTCTCTTATAAATATTAAAACTGCCTGCATCACTAGAGTAGTATTTTGGGGGTATTAAATCACATGATCATCAGCCTGATGACTTAGGTCACGTGAATACACTGGATAAAGGACAGAGATGGTGAGAAATTTCATTGTGACACTCAGAATGTCATATAATTAAAAAATTATGAAGTGATTATTTCTGGAACTTTTTTTATAGAATGTACTAAGAGTGAAGTTGTTATCATTAGCTGAAACTAAGGCAAGATAAATATCAACTAAGAGAATCTGCTATTTTTAGCTTTTCACCCCCATCAAGTCAGCATAATGTTTTTGGTAATCAAAAAGTTTTATAAATACCAGTGGTTCATTTATTTTGATAGATGAATACTATTCAACTGTATTGACATACTGTTTGTTTATTCCCCAGTGGAAGAAAAAATATGAACTATTCCTTGTATTCTAACTTTTTTCTTTTGATATTTATGTGCATAGTTGTAGAGATAAATATTTATTTTAAATCTAGTGTTGGAAATGTTGACTGATAGCATCTATATTCATATACCTATATACATATATCTACACTAGTTTCATAAAATTATTATGGGGCAAGAATAGAAATACATAGTCTTTCCCAGGGATAGGCCAAGGAATCCATATGAGGAGCAGGAATAGGGGCACTAATAAAATTCACAGTGGAAACTTTAGCAGAGATTTTGGCAAGGCCAGCACTCTTTGTTTAAGTCATTAATAATGTTAGCACAAAGTAATTGTCCTTAATGGAGAGTAAAGTTCATGATGTCCCTTCTGAGTAAAACAGAAGCAGATTATCAACAAAATATGGTCCCATGGAGACATTTCTGCCAATAGTGCTACTTCCTCAAGAGCTTCCAGCCAGTCCTTCAGAGGAATCCAGGAAAGGCCTTATCAGTCATGACAGCTTCCCGTGTCACTGTTTCTGAAAAACTGGCATAGTGACAAATTGTAAAAATCTAAGATGGTGATACTTGCAATCACAACCCTGGCTTCTTGCTTAGTATTTTTATTAAAGACTTAAAATTGAAAAAAAAAAATAAAAAGCTTGAAGGAAAGAATGTTATGGAATAAACATAGAGGAAATATTTTGATAGCTATGCAATGGATGCATAATTAAACATTGCTATTTTAAGTGTCAAAAAGTTAGAAAATTCAATAATTTAATTAAGTAAACGTGAAGTATTATATGAAATTCTATATTACTGAATGATTTTTATAAATTAACAGTTGCTGATATGATATTGTTTTTTGTCGTTGTTTTGGTTTGGTTTGGTTTGGTTTGGTTTTTGCTACACTAGTGTAGAATTCTCAGGCACACTCAGTCACTTCTAATTTAGTGACTTACAGTCCTGTAAGCTCTATTCATACTTGCCCTAGACAGCTGCACCATATTATGTCCTTCTTATTGTGTTTTTTCTGTGCCTTTTCCATGCTAAGATATGAAAATATTCATTTTAAATTATGACTGACATATTTAGTACAATTTATCCCAAAGGACTGCAGTCAAGAAGAATCAGGAGGAAAATAGTGTTTATGTGTATGGTGAGCAGTAACACCCAGGCTTGAGTAAGGAAGCATTCTCTAATTTTCCTCCTGGATTGGATAATGGGAATGAATTTCCCAGAATACATCCTGTTGTTAACTGACCTTTGGACACATGTTTAGTATTTTCAGGTTGCCAATAACTCTTCAGTAGTGATTTCATTCCAGAAGCTTAAAATGCTAAGTTTTTAAAAATAATGGGGATAACATTAGCCAAAATGCCCCAAAGTGATGCGATGGAACTTGAAAAGACCACCTCCAGTAGGTAGACATGGCCCCAGTAGGTAGGGGGACACCCATACATCTTCAGAACATAGACCTCGAATTGTTCCTGTATAAAGGAAAGCAGGGACAAAAATGGATCAGAGACTGAAAGAAAGGCCACTCAGTGACTGACCCCAAATTGGGGTCCATCTCATGCACCCACACCAAACCCTGACACTCACACTGATGCCATATTATACTTGCAGACAGGAGCCTGGCATGGCTGTCCTTTGAGAGGCTCTACCAGCAACTGATTAAGACAAATGCAGATACTTACATCCAACCATTAGATTAAGGTCAGAAACCCCTATATAAGAGTTAGGAGAAGGACTGAAGGAACTGAGGAGGATTGAAACCCCACAGGAAGAACAATAGTATCAACTAACCCAGACCTCTCAGAGCTCCCAGAGACTAGGCACCAGCTACTGAGAATACATGGGCTGGTCCATGGGCCCAGGAATATGTGTAGCAGGCAGCTGCCTTGACTGGCATCAGTGGGAGAGGATACCCTTATACTGTGGAAATTTGATGCCCCAAGGACAAAGGATGCAGATGGGGTTGAGTGGGTGAGTGGAGGAGCATCCTCCTAGGGTCAGGGGAGAGGGGTTGTGGGAGATGACAAACTCAGCGAGTGGGTACCAGGAAGGACAGCACATTTTGGAAAGTTGTAAATAAAAATAATTTAATACAAATAATATATTTATTAATTGAGAATTAATTACAGTATATTTTAAGTACAGTCACCATTGACCACTCCCCTAAGTCAACCTACATTTTTCTCTTCACTCCTTTTTAACTTCTATACAAGTTATTTTTCGGTAATATATTCATTTAAAATTATACTGCTCAAATACTCAAGGGTGTGTGGTCATCATTTTGAGCATGGGTGACCTGCCAGCTACTGCATGCTTAAAGAAAACTCTCTCTCTCTGTCTGAAGCTATTAAGTTTTGATCTACATACATACACACACACACACACACACACACACACACACACACACATATCATAGAAATTTTCTTTTGTGATAAACAATGGTTTCCTTTCTTTCTTC
>LR753905.1:25000-82516 GCA_902729485.2 Mus minutoides
AACCCCCAGAGCTTGTCTCTCTAGCTGAATATGTAGCAGAAGATGGCCTAGTCCCATCATTGAGAAGAGAGGCCCCTTGGTATTGCAAACTTTATATGCCCCAATACACGAGAATGTCAGGGCCAAGAAGTGGGAGTGGGTGGGTAGGGGAGCAGGGCAGGGTAAGTGTATAGGGAAATTTTGGGATAGCATTTGAAATGTAAATTAAGAAAATATCTAATAAAATATAATGTAGTCTTGACTTAATGTAGGTAAAATTGGCATTAATTTTTAAATGCTATGTTCTTCTTTGTTTGCTCCTTCAGCAGCTATCAACTACCAGTAGCCAAAGGAGAAACTTTGAGTCTTAAAAATGTGATAATTAGTAATGTGGAAAATAAACAAGTTTCTAAACTCTGTGAGGGAAGATGAACCAAAGTTAAGTTATCTAGAATCTAAAGTGTTGTTGTGTGTCACTTTATTCTACTGCCTTTTTCTCCAGGACAGGCTGTGCCACCAACCCCTCCTGTCTTCCCTTTGGCTTTAGAAGGTGACCAGCTCTCATTCAAGCCCCTTGAATCTGTGGATAACACACACACACACACACACACACACACACACACACACACAGTTTGATACTTTATAACTTGCCTTCTTGGATAATTGTTGGGCTTAGATATCTCCTGCCTGGAAAAGCATACCCTTACCAATTTATTATCTCTGTTTCTCCACTTTCTCTAAATTTCAGTGGCTATTCTCCCTAGCCCCTGCCAAACATCTGGGCTACCCACCTGTAGCAGACACCACATGCTTCAGCATCCCCCTCCCAAGCCTCACATGGTTGCTTCATTCTTCTTCCTCCAAAGCATGTCAAAACAAAACAAAACAAAACAAAACAAAAAAACCAAACAAACCAACAACAACAACAACAACAACAACAACAAAACACACCAAAAAAACCTCCTTCCTTGTTTCTCCCTCTTCCTCCTGGATTCCAGAAGTCCCACCTATTCCTTCTACCTAGCAATTATCCCTGACTTTCTTTACTGATAAATCAAGAACCAATTGGGGAACAAGGCCTTAACATCAGAACTGTCCAAAGTGTAGCCCTACTATGTACAAAAAGACTTATGTACTTATTTCAGCAGATGGCAAGAACTGTGGTATCATAATAAAGGTCAGCCTACTGAGAAGGAGAGGAGGCTCATGAAAAATTCAGCCAGAGCCTAAGTATTGAATATCTCACATAGTAAGTCACCATCCTTTAAAGCAACCAGCTATGCGAGACTATATGCTTCTGTAACATGTGATGCATTTGTTTTTATACACATATATGGGCATGTTGGATGATGATGACATGAAAGAGATGGCTTTCTGGTTTTAGTTTCTTTTATTTTTTAACCATTTATATACTCTGTTTTCTGAAAGTGAAAACTTTCAAAAATTCTTTTAGCTTTTCTAAATGCATAATCTATTATCTTTTCGGTACCATTAACCCCAGTGTAACAGGAACTGTGTGCAGCGATTGATGTCTCTTGGTTCACTCTGAATATTTTCCTAGCCTCAGAGAGTCATCATTCTTTCTCAGTCTCTATTGGATCAACATTTTCAGTTTCACATGTAAGGAAAATCATATGCTAAGCAAAATAATTGTAGAGATATTTTGATATATGTTAGTGTTGAACTTCTGCTTTTAACAATGTTATATTACCAAATTAAATGAAAAGCCAACACTGTTATTTTACACAGAAATAAGTCAAACAAACAGTAACTATATGTCTCTTGAAAGATTGAAAAGTGTCAGGTAAAGCTATAAATACTTGCAAATTTTAATTTAAAGAAAATGTTGACAGTATGTTAAGTTTACCAGCTACAGTTCTTCTAATGACAAATGTTTTTTGTAGATAATTATGTATTAGAGAGTTAATGAGACTGTAAGCTTGATAGTATACTATTTTTGCCCTCACGTTAGGAAATGGCAAACTGCTTTAGAGATTTTTTTTTTTGTTGGAAGACTACTGAATTATAATAGTTATATCTAAAAGATATCTGTTACTTATGTTTAGAAAATTAAAGATAACAGTAAGTAAATTTAAATCAAAAATACTTTGTTTTTCATTGTAAATTTTAGAAATGTGTATATAAAATGTACTAAAAAATTAAACATTAAGTTCACATACATAATTGTGGGTATATGTATTTTAAAACATGTTTTATGATATTTTATCATGTTTCTATATTTGTATGTGCATATGATGCATGTGGATATAGACACAGTTTGGCTATGATGCTTGAGGTCAGAGGAAATCTTTTTATGAGCAATTCTTTCCTGGAAACTTTATGTAGGGTCAAAAGATGAAGCTCAACTCCCTTGGCTCATAAATGAGAGATTTTCCTCCTGACACGTTTTACTGACCTCCATTAAGGGATTTCTAAAACAAAGATTCATTTAAAAATATCACAAGGAAACCTTGAAACATGTTGAAGTTCAACTGTATTTAACATTATATGGGCAGTTAGGTTTAATTATAAAGTATTCATTTTTTTCACCTTAAGGGAAATGTGTATTTACTGTTGTTTAATTAGTATAAGCTATTAACACCTGACTATGATAAGATACATTATTTAAATTATTTTTAGATTCTCAAAGTAGAGCCTGCCTGTGAGGATTTCTACTTGCTGCAGAAGAAGATTATTTTGAGCAGTCTGTTAAGACATGACTCAATTTATTACTTCACCTAAAGTATTTACCTACAAACAAAACTAAGAAAGATAGTATAAATTTCCCTGTTTCAACTCTAAAGCTTAAGCTTCCTTCTATGAGTCAGTTATTACCCGTGTAAATAACTTGTGGTATCTTCTTTAACTCTTAATATTAGCTTTAGCAGTAGCAAAGCTTGTTATAATAAAATATAAACAAGAAAGGTGATAATGCTTTCATACACTTGCATAATTCCATTTGTACTTAAATCCTAGAGTGTAAAATATTTGTGCATATTTCTAGTTCAGACATTTCAAATCATCAAAATTATCCATCCTCTAATTAAAAAAAATAAATAAATTTAAAATGGCATTAAATCAAGTATAGGCAAAAACAATTGATTTTTGTATAGCGTCAATTGATCATTAATAACACTGAATAAGGATGAAGGTACAATTTTATGATACTACTAAATATGTATATCAATTCAGTCAGTCAGTCAGTCAGTCAGTCAGTCACTCACTCACTCACTCACTCACTCAATACTCACAGACTGGATATTTTCTATGAGCTAAGTATTATGATAGCTGTAAGGTACATATATATCAAAGAAAAGAAACAGCATTGCAAATGGAGGCTGGAGAAATATCTCACTGGTTAAGAGCACTGGTTGCTTTCCTGATGACCAAGTTTCAATTCCCAGAATCCATCCCATAAACAACCACCAAACTAAGACACTATTGCATATGCCAGGAAGATTTTGCTAACAGGACCCTGATATAGCTGTCTCGTATGAGGCTATGCCAGTGTCTGACAAATACAGAAGTGAATGCTCACAGTCATCTATTGGATGAAACACAGGACCCACAATGAAGGAGCTAGAGAAAGTACCCAAGGAGCTAAAGGGATCTGCAAACCTATAAGAAGAACAACAATATGAACTAACCAGTACCCCCCACCCCCCAGAGCTGTGTCTCTAGTTGCATATGTAGCAGAGGATGGCCTAGTTGGCCATCAATGGGATGAGAGGCCCTTGGTCTTGCCAAGAGTATATTCCCTAGTACAGGGGAATGCCAGGGCCAGGAAGCAAGAGTAGGTGGGTTGGAAAGCAGGGCAGGGGGAGTGTATAGGGGACTTTTGGGATAGAATTTGAAATGTAAATGAAGAAAATGTCTAATAAAAAATTAACATTAAAAAAAAAAGTTGGCTTGTAACCATTTGTACTTCCAGTTCCAGGTGGTCCATTGTAATCTACTGGCTTTCTTGGGCACCAAATACATACAGATGTACACAAACACATGTACAAGAAAAATACTCATGCACATAAACTAAAATAATTAAAATAACAAACAAATATTACTGTCAATAATCTAGGATTACAAGAGTCTAAAAATTTCATTTATCAAATTCTTCAAACAAATATGAAGCTGTAAGTTTAATTGTTATGTAACAAAGACATATTTAAATGTCAGAGAATAGTCAAGTTAACAGTTAAAATATGAATGTGTTTGTTGTGATTTAAATTATTAATCTATAACTTTGTATGTAGTACATATTTTGTGTCAGAAATTCTACTTAGCATTTAGTCTCATGTTATTCTCACAAATGTATGTGAACTATGTATTTCCATTTAATTTCCTCATGAGGAACTAAGACCAAACAAATTTCTAAATAATACAAAGTCATAAGGTAATGTGCCCAGGAGGGAGCTCTCTCTATATTGGTGTTGTAGCATGCAGTTATAACTCATAAAATAAGATTCCCCAATGATATAAGGTCCTATCAATATCCTAACTGGTCAAGAGAAAGAAAGAATCAATTGTGTCAGATATATTCTCTTTATTAAGCAGGTCATCAGGATAACACAAAGAGTTAAATTATAAGAATTCCCTTAATAATTATGTCAAAGAAGCAGTAACTGAAAAGGGTGATGAACTGAAAGGGGTAGAGATGGGAAAAAGTGAAGCACATGGATAAGGCTCTTGAGTATGTTGTTGAAAACACCATGATATTATCACATAGCTTTTAACATACAACTACATCACTCAACTCACAGAATAAATGTAAATCACATATGAATTATCACCCTTGCCTATATGGCATTTCTGTAAATATTGTTAAATCAATATAAATGTTCTTAAGAAATTCTTCAAATTCCACTTTCTTAACAATATTCAGAGTAACTAAAATTTCATTCCTAGGGTCAAAATAACATAATTTCTTCCCATTATTCTTAAATTGGAGTTTCACCTAAGTTTCCAGTGTGGAGTTTAATTAGGTTTGATTTGTAAAAATCTATTACTAAATCAATAGAATTCTTTAAAAGTCATATTTTCCTTCATTGACTTAGTAAATATTCATAATGTCACACTAACAATACTAGAGAAATTTATAGTATTGGAACTTGTGTCCTATGAAAGAATTGGAATATTCAACATTTATCTAAACAAAGCTTTAAAAAAAACTTAAGTAGAAATGTACAGGAGCTATTACAAATGAGTATGGCTAATGTGCAGAAATGAACATTTCTCTTTCCTTTTTGATAGAAAACAGATTTTTAAAAATACAATGTATTTAATTGTGGCTTTTCTGTCCTCAACTTCCCTAAATCCTCATTATTTTTCTATCAAACAGATCTTGAACAAGTAGATGGAACTGTTCAGGAAGGATTAGGAGGTGTGACCTTGTTTGAGAAGGTGTGTCATTCAGGGTGGGCTTCAAGATTTCAAAATCCCATACCAGGCCCAGTCTCACCCTCTCTCTACCTTCTACCTATGGATCAGAATGTAAACTCTTAGCTACCGTTCCAAGGCAGTCACCCTCTGTGGAGTGACTCTGGGCCAGGCACAAACTGGCCTTTAAGAAGCAGATAACTTAGCTACTACCTGAAAGTAGATAATCTTGGGAAGTAGAAAAACCAAATATGCTGCTCTGCTACGGATGGATGGATAGATAGATAGATAGATAGATAGATAGATAGATAGATAGATAGATAGATAGATGATAGATAGATAGATAGATAGATAGATAGATAGATAGATAGATAGATGTAGTAATAAAATGGTTCCTAATGACCTTTTGCTAAACTCACAGATCAGGGTCATGCTCAACCCTCATCAGAGAGACAATCTCCGGGTGTAGATAGGAATAAATGAAGAGACCCACAACTGGAAAATGTGCAAAGAATGAGAGACCTTGGAACACTCAATCCTAGATGGGAAATCTGTATATAATCTACGCCCTCAAAAGACCCTACTGAAAAGAAAGAATGTAGATTACAAAGTAGAGGGGATGGAGAAACCAAAGGAAAAAATTCCTATAAAACCATTAGAACGAATGTGCATATGAACTCACAGGGTGTGGGGTAGCATATGTAGAGCCTACAGAGGCCTGATGGGATCCCAGAACTGCGAGGGGAAATGAGCTTCTCCTAATCTAGATGTTATAACCAGTCACAATGTAAAATTGTTTTTTTTTTTTTTCCAACAAAGTCTTTCTGTGTGTACTAGCTACTCTGAAGGCCAGACTGTGCCCAGCATAGAGGTGGTCAAGACAAAGCAAACTCAACGGCGTTTTTGGAAGTGTTTTATCTTGAAATACTTTGAATCCAGCATTTCTTTTTCTAACCAATTCTCAGAGTCCATACTAATGAAAGACTATATAAATAGTTTAATAGATACATAGATTATATGATAAATAGTCCATACTTACGTGATTTGTATTTAAATAGAATGCCTTAAAGTACAATAATATTTTAATGCTACTATTTTCTATTATGGTTTGCCTGCTATTTTAATATTTATAATATCACAGATATGCATAAAACATTTCTCATTCTACATGATGCTGTAGGTGAATGTCTTGTTGACACTGGACATTATAAAGTTTTATTTTTAAAAAGATCCTTAATTCCTTTAAATGAGCACATTTTCTATAACCACTAGATACTGACAAGTAGTTATTATGAATGTTGTTTTCTTTAAAGCAAATATATTATCTCATTCTACTGAAAGGATTAAAATTTAATTTCATTTACACTCCAAAGCTCTCAGTAATCTCTGACATGCTCCACATTCCCACAGTTATTTAGCAGTATATAGCAACCATTCTTTACACAAATAAGTTTTGTAACTCCACTTTGCTAGTGAATTTCTCTTAATTTATTTTTAGGAGTTATTGTGCTTCTCATCTTTGAAAATGTCACCAATCTTCAAATGTCAACTAAAGTCATTACTTAAGAGTTCTTTTCAGATAACCTAATTTAAATATGAATAAATTCAGAACGCCTTCCTGCACAGGACTCTAATGTTGTTCTTCATTTATCACATCTCACATATGAGGTCTCAGCTCTTTAACATTCACATTCTATACCAGTGTTGTGGCTCATGTTCTCAGTGAAGAGGGAGTTTGTTCTCTATTATCTAAACAGAGACTGAATTAGACCAGGTTAAATATTTTGGGAAAGAAGTTGTTTGTTTGTTTGTTTGTTTTGTGAATTCTTGACGATCATCCAGTACTGTAGCCTATGCTGGTGGGGACAATTGGCCCATTTTTGTTTCTTTCTCTGACATTGGAACTACTTCAGAATGTTTTGTCATTTATCTGTGCACTGATAAGTATCATTTTAGACCACATGTAAAGTATTGCTGTTAAAAAGATTAGGACCATATATTTGATATGTCCTATAATAGATACATCCATTATGATTCTGAATTTGGAACAATATAATGGGGCACAGTGGAAGTGCAGTAGAGGACCAGGTTCAACTTAGATCTTTCTAACTTACAGCATGCAAGGTTTTATGACCTGATTTTAGGATGCTAAATGTTAAATAGGACTTTTATTTTGTTAGATGTACCTGGTAGATATATTTTTATTCTTCGGTAATTTCAGGCCCAGGGTATTCTTTGTTGTGCTTTGTTGATTTTAATAGTGCAGTTTTTCAATAGTACTATTGATTTAATAGTATAATTTTTACTTTTTCTAAGTTGATCATAAGGAAAGAAAATTTAGAAAAAATCTATCTCCTCCCATTTCACTCTTTGTTGCAGCAATTATAAAGGATTTATGATAGATACTAGAATGAATGATTAAAAATATACATATAAGCACTAGCATTGGCCAGCCTTTTCCAAATTTCAGGATAATTTATAAGATTTATTTTATGCAAATAGGTGTTTTTTTTAATATAATACATTTTATTCCAATAAGTATATGGCTTTATCTTTTTTTCCCAACTTTTATTAGATATTTTCTTCATTTACATTTCAAGTGTTATCCAGAAAGTTCCCTATACCCTCCCCGCTCCCAGCCCTGCTCCCCTACCCACCTGCTCCCACATCTTGGCCCTGGCATTCCCCTGTACTGGGGCATATAAAGTCTGCATGACCAAGGGGCCTCTCTTCCCAATGATGGCCAACTAGGCCAGCATTTAGGTGTTTTGCCTGCATGGATTTCTGTACTGCATGTGTATGCAGTGCCCATGGAAGGCAGAAGATGTCAGATTCTCTGGAATTGAAATCACAACACTAAACCTCCATGTAGGGCCTGAGAATTTAACCTGGGTCTTTCTGAATGAAAGTCAAATGTTAATAACAGATAGGCCATCTCTCCAGTCCTGAAAACTTTAGTTTAATAAAAAGCAAAAAATAATTAAGTACCTGGCAAAGGACATAGAGTAACAAATGTGGCTACACAGAATGAGTAGCTTCACTCAGTTTTTAAACAGAGAAGGAGAACTCTTGTATTAGCTGTTTTGCCACTACAATGATACAAATTCCTGTGAATAACAACTCAGAGAGAAAATACATTGTCTCATGTATTTGAATGATTTTCACTCAAGGCAGGGTAGTCATGATAAATATGTGGTAGAAGCTGCTCATATGACAGTAGGTCAGGAAGAAGAAAGAGCTGTAGCCCCACTGTTGGTCCTCAGTACCTGCTTCTCACCACTCTTCCTATATCCTGAATTTACACAGCTTCTCAAAATTGCATTACCAGTATGGATCATACTACACAGGATTGGAGCTATGGTGTCCAAATCAGAGCTCTATCTGAAAAGCTGGTAAAATGGTAACAGAGCTGTTTTCTGAATATTATTTCACTGATGACTAATGATGCTCAGATGCTCAGTTTTATTTCAACAAAGAAAATATGACTGAAAGAAATATTAAAGAAACTTCATGACAGTTATATGAAAAATATACTTCCAATATTTCCCTAAATTTAAAATAAATGGAAAGAAAATTTTATAATTTACAGATAATATATTTTTGCAACATATCCTCACCAGTATATGTATGTATTTACCAAATGTTGCATTTGTATGTAATTTGTATTTATTTGTATGGATTTGTAAATAGCTGTCCTTATTTTGTATGTATTTAACAATTGTGCTGTATTAACAGCATGATTGCTGGGCATGGTGACACAAGATTTTAATCCCAGCACTCGGGAGGCAGAGGTAGGCGGATTTCTGAGTTCGAGGCCAGCCTGATCTACAAAGTGAGTTCCAGGACAGCCAGGGCTATACAGAGAAACCCTGTCTCAAAACAAAACAAAACAAAACAAAACAAAACAAAACAAAACAAAACAAAACAAAAATCCAAAAAACAAAAACAAAAAAACAAAAAACACCAAAAAGCCTGATTATAAATTTATAAACCTAATTTATAAACTTGTTTATATCTTGCTAACATTTATTAATAAAGACTTTTCTATCAATGAATAGTGTGCCTAAATTGACTTAATTTTAGAGAAATAAAATATAAAATGTTGAATTTTTAAACGGCATCCTTAAAATCAATTCAGTTTACCCACAGAGAAGTTCTGATTTTGTTCTATTTGACTTTGATCATTTGCTCTCAAACTCTCAGGAGCTTCTGAACACAATGCCTACGATATCCGGGTTTTGTTAGCAGTGTATTATCAGGCAGCAACTTCTGAGCTAACCCCGAGGGTCGGAATTGCACCACATATTGTTCCATAAGGCTCACAGAACTGCATCATATAATACTGTAATTATATTCTTACTGCTGTTGAGGAAATTGAAGATATAGATCTAGGGCTTGAAGTAAACAATTCTCAAGCCACTTATGAACAAACATTGCTCACTAACAAAATGGCCACAGTGAAGAAACTCATTATTTGGAAAAAAAAAAAAAACTGATGAAAAATATGCAATTCTCCTATTTTATTTTTTCAGAGATGAAACATATGTAAATCATCTAATTAAAATTTCATCTAATATATTACATTAAATGTTTCTGTTGACATCATTATTGCATATCTTTGTATAGTAGTATGTGTCAGGGCTATAAAATTTGTAAGGTGTTTCTTGTGAGAAGGTTCTCTTCATGTCTTAGACTGAAACAGGAACTTGCCTTCAAATGCCTTTGAGTACAGAATTGCATTCAAACTGCTCTATGTTATCCAAGACTTCAGCTCTAATTTATTCCTTTTATTCCTAGAGTTCAGAAGACCAGACACCGCAAGGAAAATCACAGAATCAATTAACCTGGCCTCAAAGAGACTGAACCTCCAGTCAGAGAGCCTGAATGTGTCTTGCCTCGGTATATATGTCATGGTTGTGTAGCTTAGTTTTGACTGCCAATGATGGGAGGAGGGCTCTCTGCCTCTGTTGCCTACTTTTGGATCCCTTTCCTTCTAATAGGTTGCTTCATCCAGCCTACTAGGAGAGGAGGTGTCTAGTCTTGTTGCCGTTTGATATAACCTAGCTGGTTGATATCTATGGGAGGACTGCCTTTTTTCTGAAGAGATAAAAAGAAATAGTAGGGGTGGGGAAGTGACTGGAAGGAGAGAAGGGAGGAGAAAGTGTGGTTGAGGGAAAGAAAGAAAGAAAGAAAGAAAGAAAGAAAGAAAGAAAGAAAGAAAGAAAGAAAGAGAGAGACAGAGAGAAAGAAAGAAAGAAAGAAAGAAAGAAAGAAAGAAAGAAAGAAAGAAAGAAAGAAAGAAAGAAAGAAAGAAGAGGGAGAGAGGAAGGAAGATACAAAGAAAAGAGAAAGGAAGGAAAGAAGGAAGGAAGGGAGAAAGAATAAGACCCTTCTAGTTTGTGTATACTTATATGATTTAAATATCCCAACATTATTTTATTCCAATAATAAGGTATAAGTTGAATTTATAAAAAACAAAAAAATTCAATATAAGGGCAGAAAAAGTTTGATTTAAGTAACACTGTAATATATATATATATATATATATATATATATATATATATATATATATATATATTTAAATATATATCAATACTTTTAAATAAACTGAAGAATAGTTACACTGTTGTGTATTAAATACAACAGTCTATTAAAAGGGGAAAATAGTAAAATATGATTTTATGATTATTATTTAAAGTATTGATTATAGTGTTAAAATGGTAGCACAACAGTTCAAATGCTTGCTTTGCAATAAGGAGCTATGTTCAATTGCCTAATACCCATCATTAAATGAAAAGGCCTTGTATGTTAACACATGTTTTTAATCTCTTAGTGCAAGTGTTAGGAAGGTTGGGACAGATTAAGTACTGATTCTCATTGGCTGACCAGCCTAAACTACTTGGCAAATCTAAAACCACTCTAAGACAGTGTTAAAAGAAGGGGCCAGGTCCCACAAAACGAACAAACATTTAAAGTCTTCCTAGAGAAAGCTCATGACCAAAGATCTATCTCTATCTCTGGAACTACCTGCAAGTAGAAGGAAAGACCATACACTTTAAAGTGCCTCTGACTTCCACATACTTACCATCACACACACACACACACACACACACACACACACACACACACACACACACCACAGAAGTCCCAAGAACTGGAGGGAAAAACCACACAGTGAAGACTTTAGACTCAAGGTTAGGAAGAATTAACTTGGAACTCAATAGAAGCCTTGTCCCTGAGGATTAGTACTTGCTATATCAGAAAATGTTATCCAATTGCCCATATGAACCACCATAGTTGTCAGCATGGCAAGATGTCACAAGGGTACAATAGTAGCATTTATCTATATCTTTAGCTCACCAATAGCTGTCTAATTGGATTTAAGACACACTCAAAAGACAAATCATGTCTGGTACTGTAAACCTAACCAACTACTTGCAACTGATATGTTCACCCTTGAAGAGAATCTACTCCAGCTACTTTCTGTAAACAGACCAATTCCTAATTTTATTTTAAATATTTATATTTTTTTGTAGTTAAGAGTAGCTCTCAGCCCTCATAAATGTGGCTTCTTTTATCAATAGACAGAGACTCTTAAAGAAATTTCAAAACTAGATGAAATGAGAAGAACATGTGGTGGCCAGTCTTACGTTATGCATCTTCAAGCCAACTCCTAGACTGAGGGAACATTTTGGGCAAAGGGGTAGAAATATTTTAGAACCAGCGGACCAGGTCTTCAACTGTACAAAAATGACTTCTGGGTGTCCCATATGAGCTGCATTCATGAACTCTCAACAACAGAGTCACCAAAAAAGGATGAGTTTAATGAGAACACTAGTTAAAAAGGCATGTGAGCCGAGGAAATCTTATAAGGCTCTACCTCCTAGGTACAGAGTGGCCTAGAAACGACTGCCTGGAAAGTAGAATAAGCAGTCATCCAGTGGATGGGATCTGTAACAGATGCCACAAACCCAAGTGGCATATAAATATGGAAAACACTAAATGGATTCAGCAAATTGTACTTATATATATACATATGCATGTGCATGAGTGTTTGTATGTGTAACAATATAAGAGAAGTCATAAATTAGAGATGTATGAAGGGTATATATGAGGAATTCAGGTAACAACATGAAGTGAAAATGATAGTAAAGATTTAGGCAAGAAATTAGCAAAAAATTTAATTAAAATACATTTACCTATGAAACAAAACACAAGAAATGCTTTTAAAAGTATTTGTCTGCGTTAATATTTGATTAAAATCTATTATATGAAAAATAAATATGTAGAAGACGATCTTGAGGAAGTAATGCTAATACATGAAGAAAATATAAAAATTGCCTTTACAATGTGATTTATACAATCCTCTATATATTGATTCTTCTGTAAGTAAATATGTGTTCTCAAGACTGTTCAATTCTTGTTTACTTAAATGTAAATTTTATTTTGGAAACCCAGCAATCCATTTTTGATAGTGCTACTCAGTTGTGATTATTGTTATATTATTTTATCAACATGCTTAAAATTTGTGAAGAGATTTCAAAAGGGAAGAATAAGAATTTTTTTTTGATGTAGCAAAGATTAAAAGGACGAAGGCTCAAGTTATTTTGTTATTTTGTCTTTCTGTAATTTACACCTCTAACATCCGCCTGCCAAGCTGCACTACAAACACCTGCTTCATGGAGTCATTGTTTCCACGGTGCCACTTTCCATCACCTATTTTTAATAGTTTACACAACAAGATCAAGGGTGTCCCAGCTGTTACTGCCACTGTTGCTAGGCAACCTTTAAATCAGAGTTCAAGAAGACAAAGAATCATGCTTGAAATTTTCTCAAGTGTCTATTTATGCTCCCCCACCCGTGCTTTATTTTATTTATTTCTTTATTCCTTTCAGTGTTCATTCTGTAATGCGGTTTCCATCCTTTAATTTTACATATACATTATATATATATATATATATATATATATATATATATATATATATATATATATATATATATGCTGGAATGAGCTTAATACTTCTGTTGATTTTCAAGTATGCTCAACCGCAAATAATCTCTAACACAAAGCAAACATTGGGAAGAATTTATTTTCTTATGATAATAACCAAGGTAAGAGACTATTTTCTGCATTTAGGACGTTTCTAGATAGCAGCACTGGCAGCTAGCTCTGCTGAGGGAGCTTGAGAAGTGACACTCGGATCAATGGCTGGAGATTCACTGCCTGCAGAGAATTACAATGCCCTCTGAGCATTCTCTAATCTAAATATCCTCTCCTTCAAGACAGAGGTCAAACCCAAGCCACTTTAATAAAACACAGAAGTTACAGGACATTGAACTTGAAATTCCCGATTGATTGATACATGTATCTATGCATTAGAAATGCTAAAAATATATTTCAAACATTTCTATAAAAACAAGGTCATTTTCTTTGCAGAAGGAATTTTTCAGGATCCACTGACAGTATTCTTGTTATATGTCAATACCATTAACCAGCGACCAGGAAAGTAAATAAAAGGAAAATAAAGCCTTTGTTTTACATGTAGCAATTTGAATGCAGAATTGGTTCTTGAATCTCTTAACCCATAAATAAGAACTTTTGACTAATCCATAAGGCTAAAATAAATGAAAAGACTCAAAGTACACGGTTTTAGTTGCAATAAGTATCAGTGGATAGTGAGGATGAAATTTCTGGATATATTATAGTAGCCCAAATTCTGGTCTGAAATTTTACATTCATTTTCTAATGAAGTACAAGGCTATAATATCAATATCTATATATTTATATCTGCATATATATGAAAAGCAATAACCAAACTTACAAATTACTTGCCATATCTGTCTCACTTTGGCTTTTCAAAATTCTGTTAAAATTTTACATATTACCTACTTTAAATTTTTATTTATATTCTTTATATACATTATATCCATTCACAGTTTTCTCTAAGTCCACTCTTCCCAGTTTCTTCTACAACCTGACCTCTCCCCTAGACTCTTCCTCCTTTGCTTCCAGTCAAGAAAGAAAGAAAAAAGAATGAGGGAGGGAAGGAGAGAAAGGAAGAGAGAAGAAAGGAAAGGAGGAAAGGGAGGGACGAAGGGAGGGAGGGAAGGAGGGAGGGATGCAGCCACTCCGATAGAGGGATATCAATCAAACATGCAATAACAAATTACAATAAGACTAGGCAAATACCCTCATAACAAGGCTGGACAAAGCAACACAGCAAGGCAAAAAGGGTCTCAAGCTCAGGCAAAAATGTCAGACATACACCCAGTCCCACAAGAACACCAAGCTACATATATCATAGATGAAGAGGACCTAGCAGACCTGTACAAAACCCAAGACTGTCACTTTAGTCTTTGTGACCCACTATAAGCCCCACTTAGTTGATTCTGTAGGTCTCATTCTAATGGTGTCCTGGAGCCCCTCTGGCTTCCAGAATCCTTCCTCACCCTCTTCTTCCAGGTTCCCCTGGCTCTTCCTAACCCTGTGTTTGTTTGGCGGTGGGTCTCTGCATTTGTTCCTCTGCATCTGTTCGAGGTGCCTTTCTAATGACAATTAGACTAGACATCAAACTATGAGTGTAGTAAAATACCATTAAAAATCATCTTATTGCTTTTTGACAGTCTTATACCAGATTAACTCAAAAACTAAATCAGGGGCCTTCCTATACACAAATTTATCTAATTTAAGTATTTCACCTACTTATTTTATTCTTTCATATATTGTCTTAAATGAAAAATATATATTACTGTCAAAATGTTTATCAGTATATTTTTAAATTTTCCTACTCAAATCTATCCATATAATGTTGAGAATCCAAAGTCTAAATTTGTCTTAATGATTCTAGGTGAATATGTAGAACTTGAAGATGGCTATGTACATTTGTTTCACTGTAAATTTTCCTAACTAAGATTATAAAATATTCTCAATTTCAGCTTCACCATTACACTACTAGATACACAATGTTCTGTGCTTCGTTTTCTCCCTCCTTGCTTTAAATATTACCTCCCCTTTGCGTACTTCTATTTTTTAGGATTCTTCTCATTTTTTTCTTTAGTTCAAGAAGGAAACTGAATTATTATACTTAGATGTCTACAACAACATATCACTGATACAGTTAATTGAAACAGCAGAAATATAGTCTCTTTCAATCCCAGTTACAGAATTTAAGATCTGGATGTCAACACATTCTTCAGTGTGACTCTCTTTGCCTTGTACATAATTATTATCTGCATGCATTTCTCTGATAGCAAGTGTTCATAATCTTTTTGTTTTAAAAGAACACTAGTTATATGAGAAGAAAGCCCATTCCAATGATACTACGTAACTTTAATTAACACTTTGTAGACCTTGGCTACAAATGCAATCACAGTTTACTGCACTGGAGATAAATAATTCAACACCTGAATTCTAGAGGATTATATTTGCATACTTTATACACACTTAGAAATCAGTCCTAACCCAAATTATCCATTGAGTTTCCCTCCCCTCTTCCTACAGAAGGATATTGCATAGTTCTCTTCTCTGAAGAGAAGTGGATAGGAGAAATTTGCTTTTACTCTGCCTGTAATGCACTTCTTTATTTCAGAATTCATTGTAAATAAACTTCTATTGAGTAAACAGATTTGAAACTGCAACCACATTATCTTTTTTATCTGTATAATTAGGTGCTAATAGTTTGTTTCATTAGAGTTCACACATTTTTTTTTCCTTTTAATTACATAAAATGTTGTTTATTTTCTTTAAAGTTCTGCTTGCTTTTTTTTTTTTTCAAATCCTTATGTCTTGCTTTTTAATGCCTTTTCCTCCTGAGAGCACAAATTATTACCTACTGTGATAAGTGGTATTTATCAGATGTACTGATACTATTTTCTTCAAAACCTTACAATTTAATGTCAATCTCTGTTGCAACATCTCTCTGAGATACACTGTAAAGTGCGTTTGTTTCTGCACTAGTTTTAGGGTTAATAATTTTCTTCTGTTATGTTGGTGTTTAATTATTATGTTGAATAATGTTTTCAAGATTTTCAGAGCTGAAACTTCATACTGGTCTTAGATAAAAAGACAAGAATTTGAGGATCAAAACAAAGCAAAGGAGATGAAAGTGTGGGAGGACACAATCCATAGATGTTAATTAGGGTGTTTTTTTTTTTTTTTTTTTTTTTAATATTACCAAGGACTATAAAGAGTGCTGGGTATTGATGAGGGTTTTAATTATGCAAGACATTAGTTTCCATGCAGAAAGTAATCTACTTAAGAGTGGAAGACATTAGGACAGAACAAATAAATATGTAATAGGAGAGTTGGAAATAAAGGCTATTTAGAAAAATAAAAGACTAAAATAAGAAGATAGATTAGTGTTGGAAGCTTTCTTAGAAACAGCCTTATTTTTGCAATATTAATCCTACTAATCCGTGAACATAGCAGATATTTTCATCTTCTAATATCTTCTTCAATTCCTTTCTTTAAAGCCTAATGTTTTTATTACACATCTTTTATTTGCTTGATTAGTGTTTTGGCGGACTAACTTTGTGTCAACATGACACAGGCTACAGTCATGTGAAAGGAAAGAACTCCAACTGAGAAAATACCATCACAATGCTGGGCTGTAGGAAAGCCTTAAAGCATTTTCTTAATTAGTGATTGACAGGGAGCCCAGCCTCTGTGGTTGGGTCCATTTCTGGGCAGTTGGTTCTGGACTCTATAAGAAACACAGCTGTGTAATCTGTGAGGGACAATCCAGTAAACATCATTCTTCCATGGTCTCTGCATCAACTCCTGCCTTGAGAATCCAACCTGGCTTAATTTCCTCTTCTGTCTTTGTTCAGGGACACACTATGAATGTAGACAGTGCAAACCAAATAAATCCTTTGCTTCATAAATTGCTTTGCATTATGGTGTTTTGTCATAGTGAAAGTAACCCAAACATAGACAATGTTATCCCAAGATAATATTTGTTGGCTATTGTAGCTGTATTATCTACCAGATTCCTTTCACAGTCAATTTGCCATTTGTATATAGGAAGGTTACTGATTTTCGTATAGTAATTTTATATCCGGTTACTTTGTTATCAGCTGCAGAAATTTCTTGGTAGCATTTAAGGGTCATTTATGGATAAATGATCTACAATAAAGATACTTGGGCTTCTCTTTAGTTTCACCCCATGATCTCCTTCAATTGTCATATTACTCTAGCTTAGACTTCAAGTGCTATGTTGAACAGGTATGAAGAGAGTGGACAACCTTGTCAAGTTTCTCGTTTTAGTGGAATTACTTTGATTTTTCTCTTTACTTAGGTTGATGTTGGCTTTGAGCACGCTGTAAACTGCCTTTGCTATTTTTAACGTATGTCTCTTGTATCCTTATTATAACTCCAGGATTTTTATCTTGAGGAAATGCTGGGTTTTGTCAAAGTCCCTTTCTGTATTTGATGGGTTGATTGTGTGGCTTTTTGTTTTTCAATCTGTTTATTTGGTGGATTATTAAAAATATATTCAGAACCATCCCATCAGCTCTAAGATGAATCCTACTTGATTATAGTGGACATTCTCTTTTATGACTTCTCAGATTTGGTTTGCAAGGTTTGTTTGTTTGTTTTTTTTTTTCCAGTCTGTCTGTTTGTTTGCTTTAATTTTTTTTTTCACAAAACTTGAACAAGATTAAGCCAGTCAAAATATCAACATAAATCCTAGAGGGAATCATGGAATTCTGTACTGGGCTGTGGAACTATTACTAAATAATGACTTTTGTTCCAATTTTATTATATGTGCTGCCGAAGCGAGCACAAATAATGACTTTTGAATAAAAGAAAGGGAGTACGTTTTCTTCAGGGACATTGTTCCAGAGATACCACTCTTGACCTAGTAGGTGGTCCTTATACAAAGAGGCAACATATCCCTTGGGTTTAAAATAAAATGAGTACATGGAAATAAATGTAAAGTTGTTGGAGAAATAATAGAAGAATTAGAAGAGAATGAATGGGGAGTATATTTGATTAAAAACTAAATTGTATTTTAAAAAAGAGATTATATATATATATATATATATATATATATATATATATATATATATAACTAAAAAACATACCAAAATAGTTGAAGCTCATCAAAAACTGAATGAAATAGTTAGACCCTCAGCTTTGTAGTCAAAGCACACTGTGCTCATATTGTATTCCTGAGTTTGTTCATATGCCTTTGATTTTAATTCAGATATGATATGACTCTTGCCAGCACTGGAATTTTATGACAGGATATATTTTTTTCAATGATTACACCAACAAATAACATGGCTTCCCCAGGACTAGTGATTCCAGCAAATGTAAGAAAAGTTGAACGAAATTTGAAAAAAAAAAGAGAGAGAGACTGAAATAGAGTATGTAAAAGAACTGATGGATATTACAGAATTGACCAAGGTAGATACTGAAAAGATAAGGCTACAACAGTGAAAGAGACATGACCTGGCATCCAAGCCTTGTTTCTCCTCTCATAGCATATGATGATTTTAGGTGAATCTGTTACACAGGGCTAAGGACAACGTTTTCAAGCAGGAATATTATCTGAACATCTTATGGGTTCAAATTAGCAAAACTGAAAGTAAGAGTCACCAGTAAAGCCAGGATGTGAAAACATGTCAAATACGCAGGAAGAAAAAGGCAACAATAAGTGTGCTGAGCCCTGAACTCTGCAAATTTCCCACTTAACTTGAAAAAGACTGATGACAAATGTCAGAATAAGCATTGACACAGCAAATACTATGTGAATACCAAGGACATTTTATCTTCAATGAAGATGTAACATATGGTCCATCAGCATGACAGGCAGTTCCTCAAACTAGACACTAAAGGACATAGCACAGAAATGAGAAAGACCAACAGCTGCTTTACTTATTGATGTGACAAAAACCACTTAATAAACAGTTTATTTGTTCATTTTGAGGGTACAGTTGATGGAGAAGTTATAATGGAATAGTGAACAGCTGAGATTTGTCACTTTCTTACGGAGTGGGGAAGGAGTGGGGAAGCACAGATCAGGGAGAAGACAAAATTTGGGACTAAATTATAGAACCTGAAAGCTTGCTTAATGACCCACTTTTTCTGCTACCGCTTTTTATCTCTTTGAAATTCTGTATTCTTCTATTACTGAGACAAAAAGTGACCTATCATGACTGGTCTCTGAAAGGCCCATTGAGCAGCTGAGTCAGGTGTAGATATTTGCACCTAACCAATGGACAGATGCTACTGACTCTTGTGGTTGACTTAGGGAAAAGCTGGAAGAAGCTGAGGAGGAGGGTGATCCTTTAGGAAGATCAGCATTCTCAATTAACCTGGACTCCTGAGGTCTCTCAGACACTAGACCACCAACCAGGCAGCATACACCAGCTGATAAGAGGCCCCCAAAGCATATACAAACAGAGGACTGACAGGTCTGGGTTCAGTCAGAGAGGATACACCTAACCCTCAAGAGACTGGAAGCCCCAGGGAGTTTAGATGTCAGGTGGTGTGGGAGGTGGGGAGCTGGGGACATTTTCATGGAGACAGGGGGCAGGGATGTGGAACAGTCATAGCGTGGACTTGGAGTGGGGGAGGATAAAATCTAGAGTGTAAAAATAGAAAAAAAATCAAAAAAATTCTATACCTTTTCAAACCAGTACTGCCATGTGGGGACCAAGTATTCAAAACAAGTCTATGGGAACATGTCACATTCAAACCTCCATAGTCAAGCGGGGAAGTTAATTCAAGTCTTCCTATAGACAATAAAACTATCTTCACTTAATAGTCCATCTGTATAACAACAATGACTGACTTAAAATAAATTTTAAATTATATAGCAAGAACAATCAAGAAAAATGAAAAAAATCACGTGTATGTGATTTGCAAAGAATATATCACTATTGACCAAGTCATCTTGCCAGTTATAAGAAAATCTGAATGTAGTTGGTAAAACTGTAAAATTTACATAACTAAATTCCTAGAAAATACAATTTGTATAACTTGCCAAAAAGATAGAAAATTAGAAGACATTAGCTATTAAGAATATTACGCCTTTCAAATCACTCACAATGTCACCCACAAAAACCACTTAATGTTACTGCTTTCATATTTTAAGAAGGAAATAGCAGAACTCTTAAACTGTTAAGACTGGAAAAATGATAGATTGTACAAATTATTATTTGAAGTTTGGTAACTTTGTTGATGAAATGTGAAAGAAATATTACAGAAAAAAATCACAAGTAATATTAATGTTAATGCAAAAAATCTGGAGTAAATAAGAAATCAAAGAACATCTATAAAAATTAAAATAATAAGTTGTAGATTAATAATGTCATTCATAAAAATTAAAATTGAGTGTATCCCCTCTCTTCAAAAGATAAAGCTTTAAGACTAATATTGTCCCTCAGTAGCTGCACAAAGAGAATTTTATCTAATTCATCATGTACTAAATTTAAAACAGCAATCATGCAAGAACAGGATTACTTAAAAAGTTTTTTTTTCATAATGTAGAAGAAAAAAATCTCCCATGAAACACTACATTTTCTGATGTAAATTTTTATAATGATAAGTTAAAATTATCTTTGTAGTTGGAAATACCAAGGGATGCAGCTAGTCACTATAGTCAGATAACACTGGATTGAAAGGCCTTCTCAGCAGAGTAAACAAACAGAATTAATAACCAGAATGTATAAAAGTTAGAAAAGGAAGAACCAAACTAATTTTCAAACAGATATGCTTAGGTACAAAACATCTGAAGCCTTTTCAAATTATTTTAGGATGTTAAATTAAGTGTATTGATAAAAAATTACATAAAAAATATACAAGCAAATCAAAGATTTAGTTTAAATGTAAACTTATAAGTTTATAAAGGCTCTGTCATCATAAAATAGCTAGCACTAAAATTAGTAAAATATTAACATAGCTACATTAAAATTAAGAAATTGAAAAATATTATTATACATAATTACATGCCCTATAAAGAAAGAATAAACCCAAGGACTCAAAGATTTGATGATAATACTGCCATTGTCCTAAAAGTGTTACATAAAGTTAGTTGAGTCCCAGGAAATATAATAGTAAAAAAAAATTATGATTTAAGGCATAAGCAAAATTTTAGATAGCATGTAAATATCAGTAGCAAAAAAGAAAAATGTAATTTGATGATAGTACCTGTTAGAGGAGTAACAGAAGTTATATAATGAGAAAAAATTGAAATTACAGTCATAAATCTAATAAGGGACTCATAGAGAAAATATACATTTTAAATTCATAAAGTAACTGTCAGTCATATAAAAATATAGCAGATGACATGTTAGTGCATAGGGAGGTGTGTGTGTGTGTGTGTGTGTGTGTGTGTGTGTGTGTGTGTGTATTTTCCACATATATATGGAAAAAGGGTACAAACAGCAACTAATTTTCAGGGTATGCTTTATCCAAGAGCTTTGTGCATTGCCAATGTATGTGCCATATTAAGGATATTTGGTCCTCATCTGCTAAAATTTCCTTAAGTATGCAAAAAAAAAAAAAAACTACCTCAAGTTGCATAGCTAACAATACAAATATTTCATGTTATCCATATGGATGTAGACTTCAACCAGCAAAAACATAAATGTCTACCTATAATGGAACTGATATACAAATGTATTATGTTAACAAATTGGCATATTGCCAAGAGAAAATTAACTCTTGCAAAAGGTTTTGGAAAAGATCCAAAAAAATAGAAATCTGGCATTTGGGTTTTGTATGATAACATTATTACTTTTACTGGACACCTAAGTCAACATAAATATGTATTTGGCAATAGAACAGTGAAATTCAGGAAATAATTTTCAAAACTCCATCTTCCTCGATGTAGTTATTATTCATATGCTACTAACTTATGGGATTTTACAAAATTAACTGGAAATTAAGTTTTTGTAGAGAAGATAATTAAGGGACTAAATTGTGGAATTCTTGAATCCACACTCATAAATATGAGTAAAAAGAAATGATACTACCAGAAAGAATGGTGTCCTAAAGAACCTGAAATGGTTCAAGAATGGAGCAGCAATCAGACAAACATATGCATTTATTAAGCTGCTAGATCAAATGAAGTGGCCATTTTAGATTGTGCAATCATTAGTATGAGTTTAAAAAAAAAAGTGTTGTTATTGAAATATGAGAACACATTCTGACTAGAAGAGCCTAATAAAGAGAAAAGAAAGGGAGATAGGAGAGGTAATGCAAGTCAATACCATATTAGCTGAAGATGATTAAGAATCCAGGCTTCACTTCAGGATCAGGAGTTGTAGAATCTCAGTGGTGAAGGAGCAAGGATGGATCTTTCTGCATCTTGGAGTGAATGGATTCATTTAAAGTGTACTCAGAGTACTGGAGACATTTCAGCATATGTATGAGAAGTGAAGAAAAAGCATATGGGAATAGATGCAGGAATTGGATACACCCCAAACAGGATATGTGGAAGACAGAATTAATTCAACATCTTATTTCCCAAGGTCACTAATTATAGTCTTTTCTCTATATTCCTGGAGATTTAAAAATTTTTAAATATGTAGCATAGTGTAGATGAATCTTAATTAAAGTTTGTTTTTAGCTACATGGTTTCCAAACAAATGCATATTTATTCATTGAGTGGCTACACACAATAAAAACAGAACTTTGTCTAAAATTTATTTACTCTCACTGGGCATGGTCTCATCTGGTTTTGGCTGACATTAATACCAAATTCCAACAGCTACTTATGTATGTAATTCTTTCCCCCAAGTTAACACTGTGTCTTATTTATATTGATCTAGTTAAAATTGTGTTTTATGAGTAGAACAAAGAGGACACCAAATGGGCATGTGCCTTTCTCTAAGGGATTTTTAAGTAATCCAGAGAACTCTTGTTGCCCCTTTCCATGGAATCACGTCCTGTTACCAAAGGTGATAAAAATAGAAACATCATCATTGGATGTAGAAATTGTCAGGTTAAGGACTTCCCCCAATTGTCTGTCTATGCTGATGTCCCCGCACAGGTGGCTCAGTAGTGTTTGTAATCTGCACACTAAGCCCAACAGTTCCTTTTAAATAATATTCTGGGTTAATGTCTGCAACATTTCAGCCAAATTCAGTAAGGTTTTCACTTTGGCATCTGTTTCTTGTTACTCTTATTTCAAGAAAAAAAAAATCTGCCATTTGTTTTTAAAATCTGCTTAAAGTCTGACATATGTTGGTTATTAATGTAAGAATTCCAAGTCCAGAATTCTTTATTCAATATGTTAAATAGCCCAATGTTTTCTCAGCAATTACTTTGCTCTCTTGTTCTGTCATTATATATTGCCCATGAAAATTGTCTCTGGAAGTAGCTACATTTTCCTTAGAGGCTATGTCAATGGGAACCCATTCTCAAAGGATTAAACATTAAGAGTGAATATTTTACCACTGTCAAATATGGCTATTACTTTATTGTCCAATGACTCTTTTTCATAATCATCCTCCTTATCCTGATGAATGATTTCTATTTAGGAGCAGTTATGGGTAAGCAATTCATCAATGCTGAATTTCGTGATGCTTTGGTTTATGTATTCCTTTAACTTGTGTGAAGACCAGGATGCAGAGAGAAAATAAGTAAACGGGAACTGTGGGTAACAAGACACATTGGGAAAACATGTGAGTGCATTATAAAATCAAAGAAACTGCTGTCAATGAATAGCTAACCCTGAGAAGAGCAAGAGGAAAGGAAGGCAGTGGAAGCCCAGCAGCACACAATGATATCCACCTCCCATCCAGACAGCCATGAAGTCACTCAGGACAAAGAGCCTGACACTTAGGACACAAGAGTTGTCAAAAAGTAAAAAAAAAAAGGGGGGGGTATAAGTTCTTTAAGGAGAAATGTGCTTAACAATTTGTTCATAATTATCTATACCAAATGAGAGAATTAAAAAGTAGACATGTAGATGTATAGTCATAGAATAATAACTCTAAAGATCTTCTGACTCTATTTACATAGTACATTAAAAATTTGAAATAAAGATTTCAGTTTAAAATTTACAATCCCCATTCATCAAAGATATTTACTTATCTCAATGGCAATAAAATATTATTTTAAAATCTAGTACTTAATTTTTTCATATTTTATGACAATATGCAATTTTCTTATGTCCCGCTACTTCAGCCTTAGTGTGTTTCTCAGAATCATAAATATATAATTTAACAAATGCCATAACTATTCAGGAACATACACCCTTATGATAGAATAGTGGAGAGCTATGAACTATGAGACATTTGTCATTCACGAATGTGTATGG
Source organism: Mus minutoides (assembly GCA_902729485.2). Lineage (NCBI taxonomy): Eukaryota > Metazoa > Chordata > Mammalia > Rodentia > Muridae > Mus > Mus minutoides. The sequence goes on from LR753905.1 coordinate 49,630, forward strand.
TACTTAGGAAGCTCATGTGTCAAAAAGATGAAGTTTCTGGGCTAATATCCATTTATCAGTGAGCGCATATCCAATGACTTCTTTTGTAATTGGGTTACCTCACTAAGGATTATATCCTCCAGATACATCCATTTGCCGAAGAATATCATGAATTCATTTTTTTTTAATAGTGGAATAGTACTCCATTGTGTAAATGTACCACATTTTCTGTATCCATTCCTCTGTTGAGGGACATCTGGGTTCTTTCCAGCTTCTGGCTATTATAAATAAGGCTGCTATGAACATAGTGGAACATGTGTCCCAAGATTCAATTTGCAAAACACAAGAAAATCAAGAAGAAAGACCAGCACGTGGATACTTCATTCCTCCTTTGAATAGGAAACAAAATACCCATGAAAGGAGTTACAGAGACAAGTTTAGGGCTAAGATGAAAGGATGGACCATACAGAGACTACCCCACAAGGGGGGATCCATCCCATAATCAGTCATTAAACTCAGACACTATTGCATAGGACAGCTAGTAACTACATAAGAGAACCTGATATAGCTGTCTCATACAGAAGTGGATGCTCATAATCATCTATACGATGGAACACAGGGCCCACAATGGAGAAGCTAGAGATAGAACCCCAGGAGCTGAAGGAGTCAGCAACCCTAGAAGAGGAACAACAATATGAACTAACCAGAACATGTGTCTCTAGCTCTACATGTAGCAGAAGATGGCCTAGTTGGCCATCAATGGTTGGAGAGGCCCCTTGGAATTGTAATCTTTATATACCCCAATACAGGGAACGCCAGGACCAAGAAGTGGGAGTGGATGGGCAGGGGAACAGGGCGGGAACTTTCGGGATAACATTTGAAATGTAAATTAAGAAAATATCTAATTAAAAAAAAAAAAAGAAAAAAAAAGATGAAGTTGCTAGAATTCGTTGACCTGGGGTCTGTGAACTGTAGTATATCCTTTTCAAAAAAAGGCAAGACGTCATTTACTGGATGCTAATGATTAGATAACACTTTGAGTTTAAATAATTTTTCCCTAGTAAATTTATATTTCTGAAAATACATATTACTGCATTAACATACTTGTAATAACTACCAGAAAATCCCAGTTTTCTTATAAGTTATCATCTATATTATTAGCTTTCTAAGTTATGGCATTTGTTAAATTATATATTTATGATTCTGAGAAACATACTAAGGCTGAAATAGCGGGACATAAGAAAATTGCATATTGTCATAAAATATGAAAAAATTAAATACTAGATTTTAAAATAATATCTTTATTATCTGAGGGCAATCAAGATGAAAAATGCCACAGAACTATAAAACAATTGAGAGTCAAAGTTTATTTATTATTTATTTCTATTTCCTTTATGTTGACATTCAAAATTTCACTATAAATACTCTGTGTATATGTCTCTCTCTCTCTGTCTGTCTCTGTCTGTCTCTGTATATGTTCATATATTAAATAAACCAATTTTACTCTCATTTGTCTACTCACTTTCCATCCTCTAAACTCCAAATATTCAGTGTAAAATTTCATTTTCTAACTGTCAGCTGCACTAACATCTTCTTGTCCATGCTAAAGAAAGGAGGATGTAAGGGAAAAGGCTTTGTGGTGGCTGCTGTTTTGTTTTGTTTTGAAAAGCATACACAACAGTTCAGAGACCCCCCAAGTCAACAAATTCTAGCAACTTTATCTTTTTGACACGTGAGACCTGTTTAGAATGAATCAACATTAAATTCCAGAAATTAATGCTGGTGTCTATTAATAATTCCACTTATGGAAGCCTTTTAATTCACACAAGCAAGGCCAACATTTCCATGCTGCTCTAAAATTATCCTTGTAAGTCTATCTTGAGTAAATTAATCAGAGACACACAGCATCCTCAGCAGTTGCTAGTATCGCAGTGTGGACACGAGGAGAGGACAAGACTGTGAAATGTAGTTCTGAAGCAAGCAACTGACAACTCCTGCAAATGAAGGGAAAAATGTTAAAACAATAAGCAAAAGAGAAACAATTACTGGCTCATTACAAACATGTCATATTGCATTCTTTATTTTGATTGTGGAAAATTAGCCATTGACTACCAGGAACAATTGATTTTCCTTCACAGCTGTTTTTTAATTACATCTGAACACAGAAATATTCTAGTGCAGCCATTCAGCTGTTCAAAGGGAATTTTCTTTTATTATTGTTGCTGTGCTATGAGCTTTGACAAGTAGTATGACTAACCAGAGTTTGAGACTCCACTGTGTGTTGATAGTGTTTGGATTAAGAGCCATGTTTTTCATGCATGTTATAAGACCTGGAATATTTTAAATTACACAAGGCTGGAGTGGCTGTGCATGTTGTTTGACCAGATGCTATTAAAGAGCTTTATCTTCTTTTTAAATCATGACATCAAAACAAGGAAAAAATAATGAAGATATCTTAACCCATACATCCGTTTCTAAGTCACTGTATAGTTTTCAATTGGATCTATTTTTGTCGCTGTGGTTTCTGATGAGAGTTTTGGCCCAGTCTTGCTGGAAGGGTGGAGGGTGATGGGCAGTTTCCTGTCAGTTGATTCTGTGGGTAAATTCTAAGCAAAGAGCATGAGGATTATTAACAGGCAGGAAGCCAAGGTTTCAGAGAAGCAATTGAAATTTTGGATGCCTCTCCTAAACTCTTCAGAATTTCCTCCAACATAATTTTAGTTTTAAAATGAAGCCAGAAATGTGAAACACGCCCTTGGGACTTCTCTAGGACTTGTGGTTAGGGAGAGAGTTCTCGAAACATAGTTCAGCTGTGGCCTTCAGAGTTTAGAACTGCTGATTAATCTTTCCTGTAATTTATATAAAATCAGGAATATTAATAAAATTCTACTTAAGTTTACAGAGAAAATGTCAAATAACTATATATTTTCCCAATGTCACAGCTTAAAAAATTACCATTTGAAACGGAAAGTCTAAACTCTACTAGTAAGGGTAGAACTATTGTTGTTATTTATTGAATGTTTGCAATGTTTGAGACAATTTAGCACATACCTGTTTGACCATGTTAAATTCTCTAGTCTGATAATATCACTAGTTCTTCTGTAGTTCAAGTTAGTGTGCTTTTAAATGTGTTATTTTCTTTGGAAAAGCAAGAGTGTTCTATATCCTATTGTACTTTGATATTTCTATCAACAACAACATTATATTAGTAATTACTGAATTAAGATAAGTTTGGCTTAAGCCTGACTCAGTACTTCCAATGGTTACATTGGAAAAAAAAATCAATATGATTGAACGAAGCAAGAAAAGCTTAATTAAGACATTTAGTTTAGTTTGCTTTCCATTTTTCTTTGCTAGACAATTTATTTGTCATAATAATGTCATGTAGCCTAGGTTTTCCTGGACCTAACTACATAGCTCTGGATAATTTTAACCTTTACCACCTTTTGCCTTCACTTCCTGATTGCTCAGACTTCAGGCCATCCCACCCAACTTTGTGTGTGCTTTGTAACCCTTGATTTATAGATCTCAACTAATCACTCTAGCCAAGTTGCACCCTACTTTATGCTGCCAGTTGATTAGATCACATCCAAATAAGCAAACGCCGAGCTGTACTCAATCAAACTTCTATACTTCACTTCCTCTTCCTTTCCATATAAACTTCCTGAGTGTGTTAATAAACCAAGATCTCTTACAGTACTTCAGAAAGTTTCATCAGAAACTCCACACATACCCTCAGAAATTTTGTAATAAATGCCTGTTCATTTAAACTCTCCTAAGAATATTGACTTAAGGTTTTAATTCTAAAACATTTTTAAATATTTCTATTTTAGATCTCTTTTAGTTTTATGTTTTATAGAGTATAGGAAGTCACACAATATAATATTGAAATGAAATTCTAACACGGTGCAAGCATTTATAAATTTTAACTTTTATTATTTAATGTATATGGCTGCATTGCCTGCATATTTGCATACCATGTGTGCACAGTGTAGCCGCCTTCCCCAGCCTGCTCCAGGCTGAGAGCAGACCTGCCACTGCTTCCCAGGATCCTGCTACAGGTCTGCCATGCCCCACCCAGGTCCTTCTTCCAGCTGGGACTTTCCACAGTGCATTGGACTTCTGACTATATTCCAGGCACCTGCACAGAACTGACTGTGGGCAGGGTCTTCCCTCAAAAAAAAACAAAACAAAAAAAAACCAAAAAAACAAAACAACAACAACAACAACAACAACAAAAACAGAAAGATTTTTTCAGTAAAGACAGACATGCTTTGATTGGTAATTCGTCTCAATGTTTTCATTTCTCTCCCATCTAGTCTCCCTTAGCCCCAGTTCGCCCCCCAGGGGACCCGGTTTTTCGGTACTCCGGAATGGCGGACCCCAACAGCACAGTACACACAGACTTTAGAAGAGGGAATGAGATCCACTGGAACTAGAGGTAAATATGTTGGTTTAATACCATGCTGGTGCTGGGAATAGAAAACAGAATCCTAGTTGAAGCAGTAAGTGCCCTGAACTTGCCTCAACATCTTCCCAGCCTCAATTATTAATACTATAAAAGTTGATATTCCTAATGAGCTTTTAAAGAATGAATAGTTTTGGATTAATCAGAAAGAACAATTGAAACTCTGTGTATGATAAAAGTACATATCTATGGTGGTTTGAATAAAAATGGCCCCATAGGTTCATAAATTTGAATGCTTTATCATCAGGGAGTGACATTACCTGAGGATTGGCAACTTTGGCCTTGTTGAAGTAAGAGTGTCCCTTCTGGAAGAATGCCACTGGAGGTAAGACAGAAGTTTCAAAAGCTCATGTGATTCTCAGTCCATCTCTTGGGCTATGGATCATGATGGAGCTCTTAGCTATTTCTCCATCACCAGACCTTCCCTTCACCTTGCTTCCTACCATGACGATGGATTTAGGGCCCCCAAATTGTAAGCAAGCCACCAGTTGAATGTTTTTCTTTATAAGAGGTTCCTTGGCCATAATGTCTCTTCACAGCAATAGAATAATGAATAAAACAATAGCTAATTTGATTGGACCAAAGTTTTAAAGAGACGAATCTTTCCCACATCACCAAAGAAACCAGAAGCATTTAAGTAAAACATGAATAAGTAGTGCATATCCACTAGTGAATAGTTCAGAGCTCAGTCCTTGAAACTGAAGGAGACATTTAGATTGCACATCTTAGACACCTAGTGCGCAAGACTACAAACAAATATAATTTCTGGGAGGTAGGAGCAATGCCAAACCGTCAAATGAATGTCAGAAAGTCTACTGTTAAAATGTTATGAAAAAACTTAATAAGTTATTAACAGTGATTTCAGTCACCTGTAACAATGAAGATGGTTATAAAGAATTCCACAAACCAACTGAACAAATGCCCATGTCTTTCCATCATCAGGATCTGCATACTTACCCTCAGAGAATAATGAGGTTTGATTTTTACAGTTACCATTCTTCCACTTAGATATAGTGAACATTAATAATAGGAACAAAAATGTATATTTTCAAGTCTTTATGTCCCTGTGGATTAGAAAATAATTGAGCAAGTTATGGTTCAAAACACTTCAACAAGAAATACCACATTTGAGTATAATAAGAATTCACTCATAAAAGTCATAAACCCAGTATAGCAATAATTGAATTGGCATATATATATATATATATATATATATATATATATATATATGAATGATACTTTTTTCAATTTTTCAACTGTCCATATCAGCAACAATAAAATTCAATGGAATTGTGAAAAACAATATTGTATGATTGCTTTTTCTCATCTTTCTGTACCCAAACAACAATAACAACAAATTCAATTCTGAAATATAAGTATGTTTGATGTGACATAAATTTAGAAAAGGATTCTATGTTTTGCTAACATGCTTGGTAAGTATAATTTTAAATAAATTGACAAGAAATACCTATGTTAATGCTTATTTGAGAAATTGAGACTTTATAGGGTTGTCAGGAAAATATTTGTTATTTGGTTATTTGGTATCAGAACACACATACTCTTCATTTTCCAGATTGTAGATCATGTGTGTGCTCATGTATTACTTACTTTTCTGTTTCTATGAAAACACCATAAGCAAAGGCAACATAAGGAGGGCACAGGTAAGGAAGCAGGTAGCAGACATGGCGACAGGAACAAGAAGTTGAGTGGTTAGATCTTTTACTACAAATGTGAAGAAGAGGAAGCTAACTGGAAGTGGGTCAAGGCTGTGAAATTTTAAAGTTCACTCCAGTGACATACATTCTCTAAACCTGGATACTCCCATAACCCCTCCGTACAGTACCAACTGGGGACCAAGTGTTCAAATACAGAGAAAAAGAGGGACGTTTCTCATTAAAATCACCATTGGATTTTAACTAATATATACCTTGGGTTAATTTTAGGAAGAAATTCTAAATTATTTAAGTAGATTTAATTTATAATTTACTATACCTGGAAGTAGAATACAAATGTTCAAACCTTGCTAAGAAACATAAAACTATCAGCCCTGTGTGGTTCCAATTAATAATCCAAAACTCTTAAGCTATGATTAGGAAACTTGTCATATAAAGCTTTTAAAGGATTCAGATGAAGATAACTTATTTGCATATAGTTTTCCAAACTCCTGAATAATTAGTAGGTGACAGGTTTGGGGCAATTTATTCTAATATATGGTTGAATATAGAATATGAAGATTAAGAATTCAAAATTTATTCATTTATTTCTGAGAATTTATTAAACCTGTAATGTCCAATTGGGCTCTATATGGATACTGTACTATTAGGAAGCAATAAATGTTAAATCAGGCCATAAAATTTGAAAAAGTGGACCAAGGTGAGATTATCTACATGCATGTATGCACAGTCTGTGTGTAAAATATGAGTTTGTATATGTATGTAGTCATGTGCAATTTCTATTGTGATCCAACAACCTCAAATTATTTCATTTAACCAAGAAAAGATTAGATGAAAAAATAAATAAGTGCACAGCCTTATGAAACAAAAGCAGCAGGTCCATATGACACACCAATTCAAATGTCAGCTTCATGTTGGGCATTCAGTCTCTAAAACTGTGAGAAGGATTTCCTTGTTTAAGCTACCAACCCTATGATATTTTATGACTGTTTGAAAATTCTAATAAAGAATATAATAAAATTGAATTGTTGATTACAATGCTAATAAATATAGTAATTTATAGTTGGTTTGTTGGAATTGGGAACAGATATTTTGGTCCCTTGTTCAGAACTTGATACATGTGTTTTCAAAGATGTGTTTAATCTCATTCCATGGTTGTCATTTGATATTATGCTATATATTTATGCCAAATAGTTACACATTATGTTTGGAATCTCCACTAGAAAATTTTATTTTTCTTTAACTCACAGTGTGAAGCCAATGTAAGTTCTCAGTTCTAGGCATAAAAGTTAATTATTGAGTTCTTTGATAAAATACAAAACATAATAAAATGAAGCCATATGAGTTTTGGTAGGTTCACTGTGCACATCTTCCTGGAATGATCGTTTGCATATTTTGTTTAGCTTGAGTGCTTCTCCTGCCAAATTCAAGTGCGTCGATAGCTTGGAGACACTCAGTTTATTTTGGAGGTGATTGCAGCACTACAAATGAAAAGGAGAGGAAGAGAAACAGGCACAAAAGAACAGACCAAATTTGTGCCTCAGGAATATGGAACCTTAGGTTGGTTCCATAAGATTAATAGGAGTGTTGAACCCTAGAACTGGATCCCAGTTCCTTTTGATGAGAGTTATTCCATTGTTACCAGAGGGGCTTCAGGATTGTTTCTGTGACCACCATTTCTCTCTCATTTTTCCAAGAATTATTGTTTCTCTTTTTTCCTGGAAATAGGAATCCTAGAAAAGAAGGCTCTATTCTGGCAACAGATCCGAAAAGTATAAGAATAGGAAGTGATCCATGGCTGATTATCAACCACTTCTACCAAAAGAACATGTACTACATATAAATGTTTCTTTACGGTACCAACCTAGCAATGCACAATCAGTTGAGTAAAGGCTGCATAGCCAACTTTATAAGGCCTTGTCAAATAACACCACATTAAGATGGTGCTGTCCAAAGAGAGTTTTGCAACAAATAAATCTAATAGCTTAAATTTTTACCAATATTTGCGTTTGGTGAATGCTTAAATTTTCTAGCAATTTATCACTGGAAAGTATGATGGCCTGAGAGCCAGTGTGTTGACTGTCTTCACATGAACTTAATTTCATTTTGCTTTTTATGTTCTCTATGTTGACCTTTCCCCCTAGTTGGCAGAGGTACTTATTGTTCTTCACAGTCTATTAGTTTACATCCCTTTAATTTCCAGCGTCCTTTACTGACACTTTGTTTATTATCTCTGTGTATGTTGGTTAATTATGCATAGAAAAGAAAAACAATTAAATCCTCTCTAATAAAATGAAAACATGTTCTAGTGAGAAAAAACCTTAAAGTCAGTATTCTTTTGGTAAATGTACATTGTCAAAATTTGGTTTGTTATTATTCAAAAATATAAGACTTTTAGAATCTCCAAGTAGAATTTAAATATTTTTAGCAACAAATTTTTACATGATATGGTAAGTTTATGAACCAAACATTTTTCTTTGCTTACTTGATGATCTGGGCCATGGTAAGAAGTACATTATATTACTTTGTATGCTTTAGATTGAACTATAGAAGACTCTCCAATTTTTAAGGAGCAAATCACTGAACAAATTCACATTTTGAATGTTCTCTCTTCTGGAGATGCAAGAAAAGATAAATACAATCTGGTGAAAAAAGTGTCAGACTTTAGTTTTTAATTTTTCAAAATTAATTTGGGCTTAAAAAGAAAGGCAATGAATCCTCACTGAACCTGAAAATAGCACATCTAATAGAAATGTATTTAAAATACATTAAATATATGTAAACTAAAGTTAATCTTTGTTAGTTTTTGGGTTTTTTCTATATAAGCACTTTGTCAGTGAATAACTAATTTTTATTAATCATTTTATTTGTTTGTATTTCAAATGTTATCCACTTTCCTGATTGTCCCTCAAAAAAAAAAAAAAAAAAAAAAACCAAAAACCAAAAACCAAAAACCAAAAACCAAAAACCAAAAACCAAAAACCAAAAACCAAAAACCAAAAACCAAAAACCAAAAAACCAACCCAATCCTCCTCCCCCTAGCCTCTAAGAGGGTCCTCACCAACCTACCCACTCCTTTCTCACCCTGCTAGCATCCTCCTTCTCTGAGGCATGAAGCCTCTACAGGACCAAGTGCCTCACATCTCACTAATGCCAGATAAAGCAGACCTCTGCTATATATGTAACTGGAGCCATGGACCCATCCATGTATATAGTCTTTTGTTGGTGGTTTAATCCCCAAGAGCTGTAAGAGGTCCGGTTAATTGATACTGTTGTTCTTTCTATGAGGTTGTAATTCCCTTCAGCTCCTTCAGCCCTTCTCTTAACACTTCCATTGGGGTTGCCAGACTTAGTTCAATGGTTGCCAATGGTATCTATCTATTTTAGTCAGGTGCTGGCAGAGCCTTTCAGAGAACAGTCATACCAGGCTCCTATCTATAAGCGAATCTTGTCATCAGCAATAGTGTCAGGAGTTGATGTCTATGTATGGAATGGTGGGGCAGTCTCTGGATTGCCTTTCTTTCCTTCAGACATGGGCACTTCTGAGTTAAAAATATTGAGATGGATGGGTCGCCCCATTCCTCCTCTGGGGCCCATGTTTATCTACTGGAGGTGATTTCTTCAGGTTCTATCTCCCTGCTAATGGGTATTTCAGCTAATGTCATCCAATCTGGTCCTGATAGCCTCTTGCATCCCTGTAGTCTGGGACTTTCTAGTGGTTCCACAAGTTCACCACCTCCAATTGTTGCATATTTCTATTCATTCTCCTGGCCCTCGGGACATCTCTTCCCATTCATTATCCTGCCCCTTTTTCTTCTATCCCTTTCTCACCCAGGTCCCTCCCTCCCTCTAATTTCATGACTATCTTGTTCCCCCTTCTAACTGGGTTTGAAGCATCCATACTATGGCCTTCTTTCTTGTTAAGCTTCATATAGTCTTTAAGTTGTAAACTGGGTATTCTGAGAGTTTGGACTAATAGCCACTTATCAGTGAGTAAATACCAAGCATGTCCTTTTGGGTCTGGATTACCTTACTCAGGATAATATTTTCTAGTTCCATCCATTTGACTACAAAGTTCATAAAGTCTTCGTATTTAATAGCTGGGTGGTATTCCAGTGTGTGTGTGTGTACCATATTTTCTGTATCCATTCTTAGATGAGGGACATCTGGATTGTTTCCAGCTTCTGACTTAAGAATAAGGCTGCTATGAATTTCATATATTTATTGTTTTTAATAGCTGAGTAGTACTCCATTGTATAAATATACCAAATTTTTTGTATCCATTCCTCTGTTGAGGGACATCTGGGTTCTTTCCAGTTTCTGGCTATTAATTCCTAGGCAAATGGATGGATCTGGAGGCCATCATCCTGAGTGAAATAACCCATTCACAAAAGAACTCACATAACATGTACTCACTGATATGTGGATATTAGCCCAGAAACCTAGACTACCCAAGATACAATTTACTAAACACATGATACTCAAGAAGAAGGAAGATCAAAATGTGGGCACGTCACCCCTTCCTAGNGGAAGAGAGGCCCCTTGGTTATGCAGACTTTATTTGCCCCAATACAGGGGAACACCGGGGCCAGGGGGTGGGAGCGGGTGGGTAGGGTAGCAGGGCCGGGAGGGGGGAGGATATAGGGAACTTTCTGGATAACACTTGAAATGTAAATGAAGAAAATATCTAATAAAAGTTGAAAAAAAAAAAAAAAAAAAAAGAATAAGGCTGCTATGAACATAGTGGAGCATATGCTGGAGCATCACTTAGGTATATGCCCAAGAGTGGTATATCAGGGTTTTCAGGTAGAAGTATTTCCAATTTTCTGAGGAATCACCAGGTTGATTTCCAAACTAGTTGTACCAGCATGAAATCTCATCAGCAATGGAGGAGTATTCCTTTCTCCACATCTTCACCAGCATCTCCTATCACCTGAGTTTTGATAGCCACTCTGATTGGTATAAGGTGGAATCTCAGGGTCCTTTTGATGTGCATTTCCCTGTTGTCTAAAGATGTTAAACATTTCTCTAGGTTCTTCTAACTATTCAAGATCCCCAGGTGTAACTCCTTTATTTAGCTCTGTACCCAATTTTTAAATTGGGTTATTTGGTTTTAAGGAGTATAACTTCTTGAGTTCTTTGTATATTTTGGATATTAGCCCTCTATCACATGTAAGATTGGAAAAGATCTTTTCCCAATCTATAGGTTGCCGTTTTTTCCTATTAACAGTGTTCTTTGCCTTAACTGTCTGTCTCCGTATCAATACCATATGGTTTTTATCACTATTGCTCAGTAGTACAGCTTGAAGTCAAGAATGGTGATTCACCCAGAAGTTCTTTTATTGTTCAGAATTTTCTTCACTCTCCTTTTTTTTTTTAATGTTGTTGTTGCTGCTGTGCTGCTGTTTTTGCTGTTTTGTTTTTTGTTTTTTGTTTTTTTATTCCAGATGAAGTTGAGAATTCTTTCTGTCTCTGACAAGTTGAATTGGAATTTTTTATGGGGATTGCGTTCCATCTGTAGATTGTTTTTGGTAAGATGGCCATTTTTACAATGTTAATCCTGATGATTCATTAACTTAGGAGATCTTTCCCTCTTTTGAGTTATTCTTTGATTTCTGTTTTCAGAGACTTGAAGTTATTGCTATACAGAACTTTCACTTGCTTGGTTAGAGTTACACCAAGTTATTGTATATAATTTGTGACTATTGTGAAGGGTGTTGCTTCAATTTCTTTCTCAGCCTATTTATGCTTTGTGGGAAAAAAAAAAGGCTACTGATTTGTTTGAGTTAATTTTATATCCCACCACTTGGCTGAAGTTATTTATCAGCTGTATGAATTCACTGGTAGAAATTTTGGAGTTGGTAATATATATTATATCATTTTCAAAATAATACCTTGACTTATTCTTTTTCAATTTGTATCCCTCTGACCTCCTCTTGTTGTGTAATTGCTCTAGATAGAACTTCAAGTACTATATCGAATAGATAGGGAAAGAGTAGTCAGCCTGTCTTTTCCCTGATTTTAGTGAGATTGCTTCAAGTTTCTTTCCATTTAACTTGATGTTTGCTGTTGGTTTGCTGTATATTGCTTCTAAATCTGATAGAAGGTATGTGCCATTAATTAGTCTTGATCTTCCCAAGGCTTTTAATATGAGGGGGGTATTGATTTTGTTGAAGGCATTTTCAGCACTAATGAGATGATCCTGTGATTTCTTTTTCCTTTGAGTTTGTTTATATAGTAGATTACATTGAAGGAACCATATTATATTGAACCATCCCCGCATCCCAGGGATGAAGCCTACATATTCATGGTGAATGATCATTTTGATGTATTCTTGAATTTGTTTTATGAGAATTTTATTAGTATTTTTGCATCAATATTCATAAGCAGTATTGGTCTGAAGTTCTCTTTTTTGTTGTGTCTTTGTATAGCTTAGGTATCAGTGTAAATGCTTCTTCATAGAATGAATTATATAATATTGATTCTGTTTCTATTTTGTGGGATAGTTTCAGACATATTAGTATTAGGTTTTCTTTGAATGTCTGATGGAATTCTACACTAAAATCATCCGGTCCTGGGCTTTTTGTTGTTGGGAGATTTTAATGACTGCTTCTACATCATTAAGGGCTAGTTTATCTGGTCCTGATATAACATTGGTATCTGGTATCTGTCTAGAAAATCATCTATTTCATCTAGATTTTCCAGTTTTTTTTGAGTAGTAGGATCTGTTTTTTTTTTTTTTTTTTTTTTTTTTTTTTTTTTTTTTTTTTTTTTTTTTTTTTTTTTTTTTTTTTTTTTTTTTTTTTTTTTTTTTTTTTTTTTTTTTTTTTTTTTTTTTTTCGAGTTTCTGTTATTATGTCTCCCTTTTCATTTCTGGATTTGTTAATTTGGAAGCCATCTCTGTGCCCTTTAGTTAGTTTGCCTAAGAGATTATTTATCTTGTTGATTTTCTGAAAGAGCCAGCTCTTAGTTTTGTGGATTCATTGTAGAGTTCCCTTTGTTTCTAATTGGTTGATTTCAGCTCTGAGATTATTTCCTGCCATCTACTCCTCTTTCATGTGTGTGCTTCTCTTTGTTCTGGAGCTTTCAGATGTGCTGGTTAAGTTGCTAGTATAGGATTTCACCAATTTCTTTAAGAAGGTACTCAGTTTATGAATTTTCCTCTTAGCACTGCTTTCATTGTGTTCCTTAAGTTTGGATATGCTATGCCTTCATTTTCATTAACTACTAAAAAGTCTTCAATTTCTTTTTCTTTCTCTTCCCTGACCAAGTTATCATTGAATAGAGAGTTATACAACATGTGGGCTTTCTGTTGTTTTTCTTATTGGAGGCAAGCCTTCATCTGTGGTGATGTGATAGAATGTATGAGATATTTCAATTGTCTTATATCTTTCAAGGCTTTTTTTTGTTTGTTTGATTATATAGTTTATTTTTGAGAAGATAGCATGAGGTGGTAGATTCTTTTGTTTTAGGGTGAAATGTTCTGTAAATATATCTCTCTCTTTGTTTTCCTTATATTTTTATTATATATTTTCTTTATTTACATTTCAAATATTATCCCCTTTCCTACTTTCCCCTCCAAAAATCCCCTATCCTCTTCCCCCTACTCCTGCTCCCAACCCATCCACTCTCTCTTCTGGGCCCAGGCATTCCACTATACTGGGTCACAGAACCTTCGCAGGACCAAGGGCCTCTCCTCCCATTGATGACCAACTAGGCCACCTTCTGCCTCATAAACAGCTAGAGCCATGAATCCCACCATGTATTTTCTTTGATTGGTGGTTTAGTCACAGGGAGCTCTGGGGTTAGTGGTTAGTTCATATTGTGGTTCTTCCTAGGGGGCTGAAAAACCCTTCACCTCCTTGGATGCATTCTCTAGCTCCTTCATTGGGGACACTCTGCTCCATCTAATGGATGACTGTAAGCATCCACTTCTGTATTAGTCAGGAACTGGCAAAGCCTCTCAGGAGTCAGCTATATCAGGCTCCTATAAGCAAGCTCTTGTTGGCTTCTGCAATAGTGTCTGGGTTTGGTGGTTGTTTATGGGATGGATCCCAGCTGGGGCAGTTTCTGGATGGTCATTCCTTCAAACTCTGCTCCAAACGTTGTCTCTGTAACTTCTTCCATGGGTATTTTGTTCTCCTTCTTAGAAGGATCAAAGTATGCATACTTTGGTCTTCCTTCTTCTTGAGTTTCATGTGTTTTACAAATTGTATCTTGGGTAATTTGAGCTTCTGGGCTAATATCCACTTATCAGTGAGTGCATATCATGTGTGTTCATTTGTGATTGGGTTACCTCACTTAGGATGATATCCTACAGATCCATCCATTTGTCTAAGAATTTCATGAATTCATTGTTTGTTGGTTTTTTTTTTTTCTGTGTAATGATGTGATTTGTTTATTTAAAATGATTTTCCTCCCAAGTTGCCTAATGATTTAGCAGGTTTTCTTTTACTTTCATCTCAAACAATAAACATATTTTCTTTATTTTTAAGAGCTGCAAATTACTCCATTGTGTAAATACTCCACTATGTTCATTGCAGCCTTATTTGTAATAGCCAGAAGCTGGGAAGAACCCATATGTCCCTCAACAGAGGAATGGATACAGAAAATGTGGTACATTTACACAATGGAGTACTACTCTGCTATTAAAAACAATCAATTTATGAAATTCTCATGCAAATGGATGTATCTGGAGGATATCATCCTGAGTGAGGTAACCCAATCACAAAATAACTCACTTGATATGCACTCACTGTGAGTGGATATTAGCCCAGAAACTTAAAATACCCACGATACAATTCGCAAAACACAAGAAAATCAAGAAGAAAGAAGACAAAAATGTGGATACTTCATTCCTCCTTAAATAGAGAACAAAATACCCATGGAAGGAGTTACAGAGACATAGTTTGGAGCTGAGAGAAAAAGATGGACCATCCAGAGACTACCCCACCCAGGGATCCATCCCATAATCAGCTACCAAACACAGACACTATTACACATGCCAGCAAGATTTTGCTGAAAGTACCTTGATATAGCTGTCTAGTGTGAGGCTTGACAAATACAGAAGTGGATGCTCACAGTCATCTATAGGATGGAACACAGGGCCCCCCATGGAGGATCTAGAAAAAGTACCCAAGGAGATAAAGGTGTCTGCAACCCTATAGATGGAACAACAATATGAACTAACCAGTACCCCCAGAGCTCTTGTCTCTAGCTGCATATGTAGCAGAAGATGGTCTAGTCAGCCATCATTGGAAAGAGAGGCCACTAGGTCTTACAAACTTTATATGCCCCAGTACAGGGGAATGCCAAGGCCAAGAAGTAGGAGTGAGTGGGTAGGGGAGCAGGGCAGGGGGAGGAAATGTAAATGAAGAAAATATCTAATTAAAAAATTGAATAAAATATTCTAAACCTCAGGCTAATAACTTTAAATTTCTTGTGTATTCTTGACTAACACATTGGTTTGCCGCCTGTTGCAGGAAATTTTAAAAAGATGAACCTGGCACATTCCCTTGCTGGAGCTGACAACTCTCAGCCTCTGGTGTTCTGGCCGGCCATGCACTTGCAGGCAATGAGCAACCTGTTTTTATCTCAAGGAGGCTCTGACTCAGAACAGCACATTCTTGCTAAGTCCCCACTCCTGAGTTGCTGCCTTGTCAGTCCTGTGCTTCAAATCCTCCACAGCCTTTGTGGTGCACATCAGGCAAACTCAAGCTTTGCTGCAGTACTTTTCTCTCTTGAACCCAAAGGAGCTGCTGTCATGGATTTGCAAGGATTCGCCACCAGAGTTAATAAGGCTTGCAAGAATAGGTTTCAGTTGTTTCACCCAGAGACTGAGTTACCATTGTTTGTGAACTAAGTTTGGGTTGCGTTTTCCTTCATGCCTGGGTTCGGGTTCAAGAGAAAAATGTGCATCCACAAACTGTGAGTTTGCCTGATGTGCACCACAAAGACTGTGGACGATTTGTTTGACGATTTGGGTGGTTAGCAACCCATTAGTGGAAACTTAGCGAGCTGGGTGGAGAGATTTTTGAGTTCCGATTTAGAGCCTCCTTGAGACAAAACCAGGGTCCGCCATTGCTGGCTACTGCATGGCTGGTCAGACCACAGGGGCTGAGAGTTACAGGCTCAAGCGTGGGAACTTGCCGATGGTTGATCTTTTTAATATTTCCCGCAATTTTAATTTTCCCCATGTCTAGCTAGGGATATGGCTGCAGCAGCATCATGTTGAAAGAGATTAAATGGCAAATGGCAAGAGAAAGAGCTATTTTGTTCTTTTAAAATAACAATACACTTTTAAAAGTAATAACTCAATATCTAATACCAGTATCTAATACTCAATATCTAATATCAATCTCTTTCAATGACACAATGACCTAATGATATTCTACTGGGTCTATTTTATAAAATTTCCATCATCCTTAATTATGTCACATTGGGAAACATGTAAAGACAAATTTGTAACACATGAATGTTTTGGGATCATACAAAAACCACATAACCTTAAATATATATTAAGGAACTGTTTATCCTACAGATCCATGAAAAATAAAGATTCTATAGACAATTGCATACTCCTTTCTCTGTCTCTCTGTCTCTCTGCCTCTCTGTCTCTCTCTCTCTCTCTGTGTGTGTGTGTGTGTGTGTGTGTGTGTGTGTGTGTGTGTGTGCGTGTGCATGTGTGTATTTTGAGAATAATTTGGGTAATTAATTTAGCTTTATGGTAGATTATAAATATGCGCTTTTTGCATTTACTTTGTTTGTAAATTTTCATTAAAATAGTTGTTTTAAAATTAAGAGATTTGTAAGTATGAAAAAATTAAAAACTCATTTCTAGGCTGGCTTAAGTAGAAGCTATCACCAGGCAGTGGTGGTGCACACCTTTAATCCCAGCAATTTGAGTTGTCCTGGAACAAAGTTGAGTTCCAGGACAGCCACAGCTATACAAAGAAACCCTGTCTCAAAATAAATAAATAAATAAATAAATAAATAAATAAATAAGGAGGAGGAGGAGAAGCTGTGATTATTTTTTATTTCGTTATACACATTGGTTCCCTCATTTCATTATGCCTTTGTTCACAGGCTATAACAGAGAACTCAGCTTTATTATCAGCATTGTTTCATTTGAAAAATCCATCTACTTTCTATTCAATTTTTATTTTGTAATTTGCATCATTGAATTGAATAAGATAGTACAGTATTTTAGTTTCCTTCCTTGTATTACTTATTTTTTTTTAAACTTTTCTTTCTTAGTTTCTGAGAAACTCTGTGTGAGTCACCAATTTTAAATATTGACCTTGATTTTTTTAAGGTTTATTTGTTTATTCTTACTCATTTTGTCTTAATTGTCTAGGAATTTAGTAAAGACTTGTAGGACTCAGACATTAACTTTCCTTGCTGTTTCTTGCTTCTCGCTTACATCTGGATTTCTCAACCTTTGGGAATGTCCTGAGTTGACACAAGCTGGTTATTTCATAATTTCTCCTTAGGAAAGAAAAAAAGTACATATAGATCTTCAATCTTCTATAATTTTAAAAATATTTTAATTTTACTATGTTCAACAGTTTCAATTTGGATCTTACGTTTATCTATATGATCTTTCAAGTGACCTATGTTTTCTGTTGTAGATTTGAACACATTAACCACAAAATAATTAGAATATATTCCTGATAGGGTCAAAACTTATTTGATTCCTAAGTATAGTCTTGATAATTCATTATTTCTCTCTCTCTCTCTCTCTCTCTCTCTTTCTCTCTCTCTCTTTCTCCCCCTCTTTCTCCCCGTTTGTGTGAGTGAATGCACATTTATATGTATATTTTTCATCTTCTTTTTTTAAAAAATAAAAAATTCTTTTAACTGCCTGATTGACTACACTATACACAAAATATACTTATTATTTTAAATTAAGGAAACTGAAAGTTTAAATGGAAAATAGGGAGATTTATTAAGAAGACCTGGCAATAATCAAAGATTTATAAGTCCTACTATGATATATTTCTCACTAAACAAGTTTGTCTCATTTTCTTTTGTTTTTTCTGATAATGGAAAGTTTTAGAAGGTCAAAAATTTGAATTCAAGATCAAATCATTTAATATATTGTTTATATTGAATTTTAATTTTTAGTGAGATGGCTGAGGCAGAGCTCCCTTATTAAATATTAGTAAATCTGATCCGCTCTATATCCTTAGAGTGAAAGAATACAGAACAACCAGATACTTTAATGATTCCATTGCATAATTTTATGAGAATTTTTTCTAATGTGTTTAAGAGCTTTTATACCAGAGGATCGTTTCAAGATCTATTATAGATCATCATATATTTAGATTTTTATATTTACTGTCTTAATTCATGAAAATATTAAAAACCAAAACATTTGGGTTTTTTTCAATATTTGAATTGTCTTTTCAGCAATTGAATATTGTAGAGTTGTTACCAGTCTCAGTCTATATGTAGAAGATATAATTTAATCAACATCTATTTAGTGCCCATTAAACACAGTAGGCTTTATTGCGTGAATAAGTCCCATTTCCCTCAAGTTGTTTCTGGATTGCTTTATGAATTTTATAATCTAAAGACATACATTTTTGCTTTCAATGAGCTCTACTCATTAGAACACAATAAAATTCAACCTGAAAAATGAAGTTGGGCAACAAGACTCTACCTAACAAAAGGAGAAGAAAAGAATTCACAATAACAAAACTATGAGAATTGATTTAAAAAATTAAAATGAGCAATTTTCAAAACTCTTGAAGAATTAGTTCATCTACTGCAGAACCTCAGGATATCACAATGAGCTACTGATGTTTTATGGCCTCTTCTACATATATCCCATAAGTTGTAAGGAAAAATAATAACTAATATGAAAACAAAAAATGCTGTTAAACCCCTTATTTTAAATTTTGGAATTATCTACAAAAATGATAAATCTGACATATTGTGCCAATATATAGTACTGCTTGGTTTAAGTTAACATTAAAGTAGAGAATGCCAAATACTTACTAGAATCTGGTTCTGAGTATAATCATTGTGAAGTTAAATCAAGTTGGTCCTAAAAATCATCAGGTGCCTATAGTGTCTTCTTTGACATATTTATCACCAGGTGCCTAAGTGTCTTCTTTGACATATTTATCACCAGGTGCCTATAGTGTCTTCTTTGACATATTTATCACCAGGTGCCTATAGTGTCTTCTTTGACATATTTATCACCAGGTGCCTATAGTGTCTTCTTTGACATATTTATCACCAAGTGCCTATAGTGTCTTCTTTGACATATTTATCAAGAGTTGTAAGAGTACCAAACACAGGAGAAATCTAGTGCCTAGGGGTAGATACTATATCTCCAGCTAAAATATAAACAACCACCATGTGAGGGTGTTAAAACTATGGAGTAGAAAATTTTCAATGCAGTATATCTGTACTTATCTACTTTCAACTCAGCATCAAATTCCCTGGATCAGGCAGTTTTAGCTTTAGTGTTTATATCTGGAACCTATTTTATATTCTCTGTTTGATAATCTCCTACAAATTATAGATTGTTAATATACTGGGAAAGGAACCAAGGAATAACTGCGGCGGGAGGTGGGGAGGGAGAAGCACTTTTAAAGATTTTGGTGGGATAAAATTACATGATAAAATTGTAAAGAAGAATCAAAAATTAGTCTTTGGAAAAAAATCATACTGAATGTACAAACTTCAGGAGAAAGATTTTACAGCACAATAATTCAACCAAAAATGGTATTTTATTGAACAGGAATACAGAGCTTAAAAGCTCTTCAAGAAATTATCAAGAGAGCTAAAATATATACAGTAAGGATTAGAATTTGTGTTGTCAAAAAATCAGAAATACATATGCAGTTGCCTTAAAAAGGAGTCCTGGAAAGAGTAAAAATACATACAGTGAGTGGAGAAAGAATTCAAATGCTATAAAGATCTAACAGGCCCAAATGCTAAAGAGACAAAAAAAAATCATGTTAGAAACTCTCATAGCATTAAGGCAGATTCTTTTCTAAACAGGGATTTTCAGAATAATGAGCCAATCAAAAATAAATAAATCTTGAAACTTTGAGCAACATTTGGAAGAGCAGTGTGGCTTAGGTCCTCTGGTTGATAAAAACCAAACCAAAACAACAACAACAAACTCTTATTTTATTCTTAAAATTTCACTTTTAGGTTACAGAATTCCCCGTGGACATCAGGACATGTCTTTGTAGGGTAGAATGTGACAGTTTTTTCTTAAGGATTCCGGGAAGGGCAGAAAAGAAGCTTCATGGATTGTGAAGAATGGTGATCAGAAGATAAATTTGAGTGACTGCAGAAAGGCAGAGTATGCCACACTGTGCCAGGAAAGAAATTAGGGAAGACAAACCTCAGAATGCTCACACTTGTGTCTTCCTATAGAAGGTCATTCAGTTCATAGAATAC
This sequence comes from Mus minutoides, assembly GCA_902729485.2. Taxonomy (NCBI): domain Eukaryota; kingdom Metazoa; phylum Chordata; class Mammalia; order Rodentia; family Muridae; genus Mus; species Mus minutoides. The sequence continues at coordinate 70,174 of LR753905.1, forward strand.
TCACCACCATACAAGCTGCCTTTTGGGTGGTTAATGGCACCCCTTCTGTAGACTCTCTTTCACAAAAAAAAAGTGGCAGGAACATAAAAAGATGATGGGACAACATTTTCCAAGAGCAAAAAGTGAAGAAATACATGAAACTATAGTTAACATAGCTATTATGACTATTTAAAATCAAATAATTAAAATACATTGAGAGTTTTATATTTAAAACTATTAAATATGCATAATATACACACTACATAAAAATTAATCATCAGGGAAATGCAGATCAAAACAACCCTGAGATTCCACCTCACACCAGTAAGAATGGCTAAGATAAAAAATTCAGGTGACAATAGATGCTGGCGTGAATGTGGAGAAAGGGGAACACTCCTCCATTGTTGGTGGGAATGCAAGCTGGTTCAACCACTCTGGAAATCAGTCTGGTGGTTCCTCAGAAAATTGGACATAGTACTACCGGAAGATCCTGCAATACCTCTACTGGGCATATATCCAGAAGATATTCCATCTGGTAATAAGGACACATGTTCCACTATGTTCATAGCAGCCNCTCCATTGTTGGTGGGAATGCAAGCTGGTTCAACCACTCTGGAAATCAGTCTGGTGGTTCCTCAGAAAATTGGACATAGTACTACCGGAAGATCCTGCAATACCTCTACTGGGCATATATCCAGAAGATATTCCATCTGGTAATAAGGACACATGTTCCACTATGTTCATAGCAGCCTTATTCATAATAGCCAGAAACTAGAAAGAACCCAGATATCCCTCAACAGAGGAATGGATACAAAAAAATTGGTATATTTACACAATGGAGTACTACTCAGCTATTAAAAACAATAAATATATGAAATTCCTAGGCAAATGGATGGATCTGGAGGCCATCATCCTAACCCAATCACAAAAGAACTCACATAACATGTACTCACTGATATGTGGATATTAGCCCAGAAACCTAGATACAAGATACAAGAAACCCAAGATACAATTTACTAAACACATGAAACTCAAGAAGAAGGAAGATCAAAATGTAGACACGTCACCCGTTCCTAGAATTAAGAACAAAGCACACATTGAAAGAGTTACAGAGATCATGTGTGAAGCTGAATCCAAAGGATGGACCCAATAACTGCGGCTGCCAGGGATCCATCCCACAATCAGCCACCAAACATAGACACTATAGCATATGCCAGCAAGATAGTGCTGAAAGGGCCCGGATATAGCTGTCTCGGGGGAGATTATACCAATGCCTGGCAAACATGGAGGTGGAAGCTCACAGTCAGCTATTAGATGGAACACAGGGTTCCCAAGGAAGGAGCTAGAGAAAGGACCCAAGGAGCTGAAGGGCTCTTCAACCCTATAGGTGGTAGAATAACCATGAACTAACTAGTACCCCCTGAGTTCATGTCTCTAGCTGCATATATAGAAGAGGATGGCCTAGTTGGCCATCATTGGGAAGAGAGGCCCCTTGGTCATGCAGACTTTATATGCCCCAATACAGGGGAACGCCAGGGCCAAGAAGTGGGAGCGGGTGGGTAGGGGAGCAGGGCCGGGAGGGGGAAGGGTATAGGGAACTTTCTGGATAACACTTGAAATGTAAATGAAGAAAATATCTAATAAAAGTTGGAAAAAAACTTTTAAATATGCATAATATACACACTACATAAAAATTAATTGAGATGTATTCAAGGAAATATGTAAAATTTGGATGAGTAATAATTTTATAAAAATACTGTCACCTACAAACAATAAAACAGAAAAAATAGAAAATATATCCACATAATTACAAAGTATAATAGCAGTAGATAACAATATTTTAAGGTAAAGGGCCTAAAGGGTACAAGGGAATTGTAAATTAGTATTTGGTCTGTCAAGAGAAAAAGCATAATGACTGAAATCTTTAAGGGACACCTTGCATAGATTAGTGTAGCTGACAGATAATCACAGTATTAAAACAAAGTATGTAGTATGTTCAAACCAGCAGAAGAAAAAATTTGCTTCTGAGAATGATAAAAAGAAAGAATGTAATGAACACGAGATAAAATATTAATGGAGCTGTATTTTATATATATATATATATATATATATATATATATATATATATATATATATATATATATATANACAAAGTGATTCAAATCAGTCTTACCTGCAATGGACCAAAGCATGTTCACTATCCATGGGCCATGGCTTTGTCAGAGCATGGACATGACAAGTACATTATATGGTTGTTCTGTTCTGCCAGCGTATGTGTTCAAAGATAACCTGACAGGAGCCATACTGCCTTTTATGACAGATATTTGGACATACAAATGTCCTTATTGCTGCTAACAAAACTGGAGCAAATGTACTCCACTCTTGATTAAAGAGGTATAAATTTATATGATTCAAAACACTTCATACTACTGAAAAGTTTTATTTTTCATATTCAATTTTATTTTTGGCATCTTTGTTGTAGTTTAATTTGTAAACTTTCTTCACATATATAAACCATTGAAATTCTTGTTTTATAATGTTGGTTTGTCCTTTATGCCACTGGTCCTTGTAGTGTAAGAATGCATTAAGTAAATCAGATTTAGCTCTGCATGTTGCCCCATAGGTACTGATACTTGCATAGAATTTCTTTGATGTAATTCAAATTTAAAAGCAAATAAATATAATTTATCCTTTCTCCCCCACGGAACACAATGATGGGACAGCCATAAATTAACAAAAGTAGACACTCCTACACAAAAAGCTCCTCTCAACATTTAGTAGTTAATAGAACTTCAGAAATTATAAGTACACATGGGGCCAGTTCACATTTGGATGAAAGTCTTTCTGACAAGCAAATCAAACTAAATGTGATGTCCTTTCCTTGAGTCTGAGTTTGGAACTCTGATAGCTCTAAAATTGTTCTTGCAACTTGGTGCATGTCTCTGTTTGATTTCTGCTTATTTTTTGCAATAGGTTATAAAAAGCCCTGTTCATATTTATATCATTTTTATAGTTTTATATTGTGTAAAATTCATACTATTTGTATAACATATTTATATTTACTTATAATAAATATAAAAATTTCAAAATAAATATAATTTATATAGTTATATAATATTTTTGATAAATTTCATATATATTTTTTCTCCCCTACTTTCAATTCAAGATAATATCTTCTAAAGACGTAATTTTGATTGATATGAATTGGACTCTTACACATTAAATAAGAACCACAACCAGAAAACACTTTCATTGGAGGCTCCCTTTGAAAAGCCTTTCCACTTGGGAGAAAGCATTTGAAGAGTATTCAAGATTCAAGAAGCTTGCAATTAAGATTCTTTGAAGGCCTTTGGGGACATTAAAGGCTCTGTGATTTCTTTGAGTTATTTAACAAATGGTTTTAATTTTTTGTGCTTTGTTTCCTTTTTAGCCATGGGAAATTTTCCTTATAGTAACCCAGAGTGATCATAACCTATGGCTATCACTGGCTCTAACATTTTTCCTCTGGTGGAACTAAGAAAAGAGACAATTTCCTGCACAAACTCAGCAAACCAAGGACCAGTTATAGCTAAAGTTTTCCTCTCATTTTATATTCACAGCTAGAAGCTGATAAAATGTGCATTCAAAATGTTGCTTAGAAAAGTCCTTAGCTGTATTATCTAGTTCATTATAAGTCAATTTTCTTGTTCTCAAAGTTGTCAGTTTTATATTTTTGCTTCTTCCTACAAATTGTCTTTCTTTCCAACTCCTATTAATTCCCCACTTATAGCCAGGTCCCTAAAGCGTGGTTTCATCAACACTGTCTTTTACATATTCTATGCTTTGAGTAGCACTCTGCTCAAGGTACTTGCCTCTGTCTCTGACCAACCAACGAACCTATTACAATACATTTTAGACATTGTACATGATGCCATACTACTTTACCACTGATATGCAATTGTGTAGCAAATAACTCTAGAAGTTAATGACTTAACTAACACTTTCATTGAATTCACTGACTGTGAACAAAATAATTCAAGACAGATATCCTGGAGATGGTTTCTTTCTATTCCCTAGTAATTAAAAATTCTGTGCAAAGGAGTTGCAAATAGACACTGGATATTCTGGGTAAAGAATACCTGGAGACTTCCATATCTATGTGCATGTTAGATGGTCCTCATTCTTAGTAGATATATCTAATGACAACTAGCTGATAAATAACTTTCTGTTACATATATTCAGGATCTCTACATAGATTGAGCATCGTAATAACATGATGGTTTTGCATTTTTTGCATGATATTCAGAGGTTTGAAGTTAAATGTTCCAAATAATGTGCTGGAAAGTTTCTTGCATTGGTTTGATAGTAACAATTTAAAAGAACAGAAGAAATACATTGAATCACTGTAAATCCAATAGATCAGATGCAGTCCATGTCTGACTGATTCTGATTCTCTCTCTCTCTCTCTCTCTCTNGTGTGTGTGTGTGTGTGTGTGTGTGTGTGTGTGTGTGTGTTTGAACACATATATGGTAAAATATTGTTACTGCAATAACTGTCTAAATCTAAATTTTGGTATGATGATGGTAACAGAGGAATCTAGCTGTCTATTTTTGAGTAGTTTGAGTTTATTGCATCAAAAATAAATTTATGTCAAACATATTTTTTAAGTTAGACCCATTGTGGTTTATTTATTTTTATATTGTTTCTTCTAGCTAAAATAGGAAATAAATTTTTGATTTTTTGGTGGAAATCAGTAGCATTCCCACAGAATGTTTTAAAATAATAAATGAAAATTATCTTAATAATTACAAATAGATTGAAATAAGCATGACAATGAATTGATCTCTCTGATTATCAAAGCTGTTAATAATGTATAATATTGAGAAACACTAAATTGCATTTCATAGCTTGATTTAATTTTTATTTATTAAAAATAGATTTTCATGTATAAAAAAATATATTCTGATCATGCTTTCACCTCTCTTTACTCCTTTAATTTTCTCATCATATCCTCTCCTATCCAGGTCCCTTTCTGTCTCTCCTTAGAAAGCAGCTAGTCCCTGGCACTATTAATGATACTTTGCTATGCTTTCAGGCAGAAACCTAGCATAACTGTCTCCTGAGATTGTTCATCCAGCAGCTGATGGAAATCGATGCAGAAACTCACAGCCAAACATCAGGTAAAGTTCACAATGTCTTGTGGAAGAGTTGGGGGGAGGGGCAGAACTGTGTGAATCAGAGGGGTCAAGGACACCACAAGAAAATCTACAGAGTCAACTAACCTGGGACCATAGGGGCTCATGAAGCCTTGGGCTATCATCCAGGGAGCATGAAGGAGCTGGACCTAGACTCCCTGCACATTTGTAGCAGATTTGCAGCTTGGCCTTCCTAAGAGTTCCCTAACAATTGGAGCAGGGGATGTTTCTGACTCTGTTGCCTGCTTCTGGATCCCCTTCTCCTAATTGGATTGCCTGGTTGAGGCTCATTGGAGGAGGGTGTGCTTAGTCCTGCTGGGATTAGGTATCTCAGGGCAGGGTGGTACCCCAGGGAGGCCTCACTCTTCCTGAGAAGGGGAGGGAGTAACTGGGGAAGGGATTTGTAAGGGAGGAACTAGGAGGAGAGAAGGAAGAGGTGTGACTGAACTACAAAGTGAATAAATAAATTATTTAAAAAAGAAACAAAACAGCCTTCTAAGGGATAAAAAATAAAATAATATAAGCAAAAACAAAGACATTGAAATAGGACAAACCAATAAACCAAAAGAAATGGTCCAAGAAAAATCGAAAAGAAAGAGCTATAGACACAGAAGCAGATTCCTTTAACATTCTGGAATCCCAGAAAGTCAGGTTGCCGAGAGAGAGAGAGAGAGAGAGAGAGAGAGAGAGAGAGAGAGAGAGAGAGAGAGAGAAATTAAAAGTAAAAAAAATAAACTATATAAAAATGGGAGGAAGGAAGGAAAGAAAAAGGGAGAAAGACAGATGGCGAAAGCAGGGAGGGAGAGAAGGAGAGAAAGAAGAAAGGACCCCTGACGAACATTAGGAAACAAAGTTCCTCCAAAGATGTCTGAGTTCCTTTTCTGTTGGATATCTACTGCTGGGCATGCAACAAGTCAACAAGTCATTCTTAAGGAAATTATGTCTTGAAGTACATAACTCAGCAACTAATTTATCATGATAGCACAGTAAAAGGTTTCCAGAATGTGACAAAAGATATCACAGCTTGATTTTTTGCTTTATTCAAAGTTATATTTTACACCAGCCATTCTTAGAAGAAAACCATGGTTCTATTACACCTTGTCATCTCTATTCTTAAATTATATAGTTTTTGTAATTCTAGTACAACTCTCTGTTTGTCACATAAACATTTGTGGTGCTTTTGCATATTTGGTATTAGAGAGCATGACAATTGACTTTGATACCAGACTTAACATGGCATTAAATATGAATTAACTCTGATTATATCAAAGCCACCATACAGATTTTAAAGGGCATTCACTCTGTTTCCTCAAGCTATGCTTTTCATATGTCTAGTTATAAAATCCCGAACAAAGAATTTGATACAGAAGAATCAGACAGGATTCTTAATAGAGAAACAAAGCTTTATTTGCAGTTGCTATTTTAAAATTACAGAGATATTATAACACAAGGAAAATTTAAGCTCTTTTGAAATATTTTTTATGTAGCTTGATTTAAAATATTTGCTGAATATTCAAATCCTTGTCATAAAAATATCAATTATAATAAATACAATAAACTGAAAATAGGTTAAATCAAAGAGGCTACAGTAACAATGTGGATATGGCCAAAGAGGATCAACTTGGCTATATTAACAGAGTTTATTTCTCTCTGTAATTCTAGAATCAAGTTGGTCACAGAGGACTGTTTTCAATTTTATCTAAGCAAGGAAAGAATAATACCGAAGACCATTCTCAGCCTCTTCTTAGCTTCACATAATGCTCTGAGCTCTGGGCAGTAGCTAACACTTTAACTGAGCCTGAAGCTATTTTAGCTCCACTTGAACTTTCCTCAACACCTTCTTCAGTCCTGACTTAGTTATACATATAGCCTTGTGCAATTAGGTGTAGAAATGTATGTTGGAATCCAGTATTTTATATATATATATATATATATATATGTATATATATATATATATATATATGCATGCTTATATTCAATTATTTTATCATACATACCTGTGACTCCTCAAAGGTCTAGGCTCCCATTTACTACTCTCTAATCCACATTGCTTTTTGTGTTTTCCATATTTGTGAGTCAAACTCTTCATTATCTGTCAGCCACACTGAGTAATTTTGGATCTACTCCCTAAAGGTTTTCAGCATCCCCCATCTCTTTGTAATACCATCACTATATCAAACTACCTCTTTCATATTTCTCTTACTGATAGTCTTCCTAGGCCAAACCCTAACTTATGTACCTGTTATTCCAGGCAAATCAAATTTGAATTTATAAATATTATGTAATTTTAGAGTTCAGCTATTAGGTTATGATTGTCTGTGCATGTGACATTATTTATATTCTTTCTCAGTAAGTCTTTTTAAGTGTTAAGCACATACGGGAGAAATTGAAGATTAGTAGTCATGCAAAGATATAAATATGTGGAAGAAAGAATGAAATATTAAGAACTCATCCATCAAGCATCTTCAAGTATGTATTACAAAATAATAATGTACTATTGTCATATTTTATTTTCATGGGGATTTTCCAGACCTTATCTGGATTAGTGCTCATACAAATTGATATAGGAAAACATATAAAATGACTAAATGGTTAAAAATGCTAATAATTTTATTCAGTTATCCCCCTTCTAGGAAGAAGCACTAAGATTTATCTTGGCAGCTAAATAAATAGTGTTCTGAACTGTTTATGTAGGTTCACCTTAAATAATGCTGCTGACAGTAATATAAGAATATCTCTCTCCTGCAGAGTTAAAGTATATCAATTATCTAGTGTGTCCAAGGACTGCATGTGAACTGGGTATTGAATAACACAAGATGTGTTCTCGTTCACAAGTGATAGGCACCTAGATGTAGTAAAGTAAATAACGTAAGAACAAAGAGTTCACGGTTTGAAGATATTATAAGGATTTATATTGAAAATGCTCAAAATTGTGTCAGTCCTACTGAAGAAGGGAAGTAGACACAGTTTCTTGAGAAAATGAAGCGGGACCCACTTAAGCTTTGCTTGGATAACAAAGTAAGTTTAAGGACAGATTATTTAGCCCCAGATAATTATTATAAAGGACTGGAGACACAGATCAGAGATAGAGAACGTGCTTATCAAGTATGAGGTCTTATCAACGATGACATACTTGTTTGCTGTAGATAAATAATTCTGAAATAGTGAAGGTAACTTAATGGAAATGTGATTTTTAAGGATAGATTGCTGGTTTGGAAATTTAGGCTTTTGTCTATAAGGGAGAAATTTCCTTTATTTATTTATTTATTTATTTATTTATTTATTTATTATTAGATAATTTCTTCATTTACATTTCAAGTGTTATCCCATAAGTCCCCTATACCCTCCCCCGCCCTGCTCCCCTACCCACCCACTCCCACTTCTTGGCCCTGGCATTCCCCTGTACTGGGGCATATAAACATTGTTAGACCAAGGGCCTTTCTTCCCAAATAATACAGATTCTAAAAGGATAATGACATTGAGAAATCTAACAGACTGATATGTTTTGAGGATTAATTGCTGATTAAAATTCATTAGTCATGATTAATTTAGAATAGCCAAATAGAACAAGTGCTACGGGAATCTGTATCCACACTCTGCTGTGCTACGGGAATCTGTATCCACACTCTGCTGTGCTACGGGAATCTGTATCCACACTCTGCTGTTGCTCAATGATGGAGCAATTGCCGGTCTAATTTGCAGATCTCTATTTCTATCTGCAGCTCTGAAAGGAGAAATAAAAGAAAAGGATAAAGGAGATGAAATGAGTGGAGAGAAGAGGACAGGAGAGGAGAGAAGAGAGAAGAGGAGGGGAGGGGAGGAAAGAGGAGAGAAGAAATATGGATCACCAGTCTAAAAAAGATTTGTAAATGAAAGCTTCATTCCAATTTATTTCTTTACTTGAAATAAATTAAAGGTCAATGCTTAATTAAATCTCCAAATATTAAGCTAAATGACAAGAAAGATAAGTTTATCTAAGTAAGTAGATTGCTTAACAGTGACATCACAATGTTAGCAAAAAGATGGTGGCTTTAGTGACCCTGAGGTCCCAGATGAATTTTAGTTCTAGAAGATTATATTGTAATGCCTCATAGACTTAGCCTGAGGTTATGGCTACTCTGTTCTGAAGGCTATTAAAAGAAAACTAGCATCAAACTCCTTGGGGACATGATCTAATCACATGAAATGTGCAACTGAGAAGCCATTCCTCATAGACCAATATTAGTACAATACACATAAGTTACTATTTGACTGAAAATGGACTTTTGTAAGAGAACTGGAGTTACATTTAATTTTAACCAAGTATTATGATCTCCTTGAAATATGCTTCAAATACTCTTTGGATTATATAACACCTTAAGGAAGCAGTGATAAAAATTATTCAATTCAACTTTTAGATAATTATTGTTCCAGGAAATATTTTTAAATGTACTCATAAAATAAAGAAAAATGACTCCTTTTTTTAATACCAAAATTGATTAATATGGAAAGATGGAAACTACCCAGCCTAATATACTGATGGACATATGGCAAAATAGAAGCCATGTCTGCTAGTGTTACCTGGACCAGATACCTCTGGCTGGCTTGACTGTAGGACATAGAAAATCTATACTATATTATCTTCATGCTCATAAATCAGTGCACCACACAATAATGATGTCAGCATGAAGAACACAAAAGACTATGGATAGCAGTGCTAAATAAAACAGCTGGATTACTTCCCATGTTCCATAAGCTGACGGATTTTCAGTCTGAGAAAGAAAGAAAGAAAGAAAGAAAGAAAGAAAGAAAGAAAGAAAGAAAGAAAGAAAGAAAGAAAGAAGAGAGAGAGAAAGAAAACCAAAAAACAAAATACAAATCTAAGAGTCAGAATAATAGATGCCCTCAATAAAACAACATTTGGTAGTTGTAACATGTAGAATGTTTGCATACTCATAGCAGCTGTGACAACATGCACAAGACCTGCACAATATTTGGCCATTCAAAATTCCAATATGAGCAGGCAAGAGGCTTATGAAGCCCCACCCTGAACTGAGTAGTTTTGATAACTGACACATAGTGGGGGAGGAAAAGCCAGTCCTCTTCAGAGACAGAGCACTTTAGAGACTGTTCATACTCTCATCAATGATTCCACAGTCATTTATATGCAAGCAACACTAATTAACTCTGTAGATTTATTTTTTTGAAAAGAGAGAGTACAGGAAGTATCAAGGGGAACATGATAAGGTGTAGGATCACAGAGAAATTTGAAGGAAATGAAGGGGAGTAGATTTGACCAAAATACACACTATGCACATAAAATTCTCAGAATGGATACAGAATACTGCTCAGCTATTAAGAATGAGTCTATCCTGAGTTTTGCAGGCAAGTGGATGGAACTAAAAAAATATAATCCTGAGTGAGGTAACTCAAACCCAAAGGGACATGCATGGAATGTACTCACTAATAAGTGGATATTAGCCAATAATAATAATAATAATAATAATAATAATAATAATAATAATAATAACAAAATGCCGAATACCCAAGATACAGCCCACTGAACTCTAAAAGGTCAACAAGCTGAAGGGCCCAAGTGAAGATACCTCAGTACCACTCAGGAGGGAGAAGATAGCAACCACAAGGGGGGAGGGAGGGACCCAGGAGGGAAAGGGGATGGAGGAGTGCAGAGAGGAGAACATGATCTGGTATTGGGTGCAGGGTGAAAAGACTGAAATCTCAGAGGACAAGTAGAAAGAATGGAAACAGGCAACCTCAGGAGATAGGAGAATGTACCAGAAACCTGGGTGGTGAGACACTCTCCGGATTCAAACAGAGGGACCTTAGATGAAATGCCCTACATTGGGGAGAGGGAACTTGTAGAGCCCACCTCCAGCAGAAAGACAGGGATGGGGTGAGGGATGGGGTTGAGGGAGGGAGTTGCCATCCCACAGTCAAAACTCTCACCCATAATTGTTCCTCTCTGAAAGAACTGTAGGGATGGAAATGGAGAGGAGCCTGAGGAAAGAAGATCCAGCGACAGGCCCAAAGTGGGATCCAGCTCAAGAGGAGGCCCCAAGGCCTGACAGTATTATTGAGGCTATGGAGCACTCACAAAAAGGGATCTATCATGACTGCCCTCTGAAAGACCCAACAAAGAGCTGAAAGAGTGAGATGCAGATATTTGCACCCAACCATTGGAGAGAAGAAGCTGACCCCTGTTGTTGAATTAGGGAAAAGCTGGAAGAAGTTGAGGAGGAGGGTGACCCTGTAGGAGAACCAGCAATCTCCATTAACCTGGAACCCCTGAGATCTCTTAGATAATGGAACACCAACCAGGTAGCATACACCAGCTCATATGATACCCCCAGCACATATACAGCGGAGGACTGTTGGGTTTGGATTTAATCAGAGAAGATGCACCTAACTCTCAAAAGACTGGAGACTCCTGGGAGTTTAGAGGTCAGATGGGGTAGGGGTGGGGCATGGGGACATCCTTATGGAGACAGGGGCACAGAGAGAAGGTATGGTATGTGGATAAGTCAAAGGGTAAACTGGGAAAATCTGGAGTTTAAAATTAATTAATTAATTAATTAATTGATAAAATAAAATGTAAAAGACTTTGCATGTCAGAATATTACCAATTAAATGTAACACTATAGAAAAAGAAATAAACTTTGTCACATAGACATGTGTAATATTACATAAAATAATACAAAAGATCAAAGGAAAACGTAAGTATTCAAAATATCTGAAAGGAAAAATTATTGAAGCCAAATTTTCATGATGTAAATAAAAATATGTTAAAATTCTGAGAACAGCATGAAGCTCTACTTGTATCATAACTGTCTTTTTCTTTCTCTCATACACTACACTCCAACCACAATTCCCATCTCTCCACTCCTCCCAGTCCCGCTCTCTCACTTCCTCTCTTCCTCACACCCATTTCTTTTTTTTTCTTTTTTTTTTTCCATTTTTAATAGAGAATTTCTTCATTTACATTTCAAGTGTTATCCCAAAAGTCCCCTATATCCTCCCCTGCCCTCCTCCCCTACCCTCCCACTCCCACTATTTGGCCCTGGCATTCCCCTGTACTGGGGCATATAAACATTGCTAGACCAAGGGCCTTTCTTCCCGAATAATGGCCAACTATGCCATCTTCTAATACATATGCAGCTAGAGACATGAGCTCATATTGTTTATATTGTAG
>LR753905.1:82616-93341 GCA_902729485.2 Mus minutoides
TGGGTACTCTCTCTAGCTCCTACATTGGGGACCCTGTGTTCTGCCCTATAGATGGTTGTGAGCATCCACTTCTGTATTTGTCAGGGACTGTCAAAGCCTGCCAGGAGACAGCTATATCAGGGTCCTTTCAGCAATATCCTGCTGGTGTGTGCAGTAGTGTCTGCATTTGGTGGCTGATTATGTGATGGACCACCTGGGTGGGGCACTCTCTGGATGGTCCATCCTTTCGTTTAGCTCCAAACTTTGTCTCTGCACCCATTTCTTTTAATATGATATGGTACATTAAAATCTAGGGAATGAAAATTATTGCTAATTTATTAATTTGATTGAATCTAGTAAACACTACCATACATTTTTTAACCCAGAAAAGCATATATCAATAATATTAGCATCCTCTTCAAACTATTGTTAACTACAATTAATATGTACATAATTAATAGAGTACACATTTTTCATTAGTCTATGGAAAAATTCATTGTCAGTTTTACTTAAAGCAAAACGTACAAAAACAAATAAACAAAACACTCTTTTACTAAATTGTACAAAAAATTTTCATAGAACTAAATATTGTTTTCTTTTTTATTAGATATTTTCTTTATTTACATTTCAAATGTTATCCCATTTTCTGGTTTCCTCACCAAAAAATGCCCTATCCCATCCCCCATCCCCCTGCTCACCAACCCACCTTCTCTTGCTTCCCTGTCCCGGCATTCCCCTACACTGGTGCATAAAGCCTTCATAGGACCAAGGGCTTTTCCTCCCATTGATGTCCTACAAGGCCATCTTCTTCTATAGATGAGGCTGGAGCCATGGGTCCCTCAAAGTGTACTCTGTGGTTGGTGATTTAGTCCCAGAGCTCTGGGGGGTACTGGTTGGTTCATATTATTGTTCCTCCTATGGGTCTGCAAACTCCATCAGCCCCTTGGGTCCTTTCTTAGCTCCTCCATTGGGGACCCTGTGCTCAGTCCAAAGGTTGGCAGAGAACATCCACCTCTGTATTTGTTAGGCACTGGCAGAGCCTCTCAGGAGACAGCTATATCAGACTCCTGTCAGCAAGCACTTGTTGGCATTCACAATAGTATCTGGGGTTGGTAACTGTATATAGGATAGATCCCCAGGTTGGACAGTCTCTTGATGGCCTTCCTTCAGTCTCTGTTCCACACTTTGTCTCTGTATTTCCTCCCATAGGTATTTTGTTTGCCTTTCTAAGAAGGACCAAATTATTCACACTTTGGTCTTCCTTCTTCTTGAGCTTCATGTGGTCTGTGAATTGTATCTTGGGTGTTCTGAGCTTCTGAGCTAATATCCATGTATCAGAGAGTGCATACCATGTGTGTTCTTTTGACATTGGTTTACCTCACTCAGGATGATATTTTCTAGTTTCTTCCATTTGCCTAAGAATTTCATGAAGTCATTGTTTTTGATAGCTGAGTAGTTCGCCATTGTGTAAATGTACCACATTTTCTGTATCTATTCCTCTGTTGAGGGACATCTGGACTCTTTCCAGCTTCTGGCTATTATAAATAAGGCTACTATGAACATAGTGGAACATATGATTTTATTACATGTTGGAGCATCTTCTGGGTATTTGAGCAGGAGTGGTATAGCTGAGTCCTTAGATTGTACTATGTGCAATTTTCTGAGGAACCACCAAATTGATTTCCAGAGTTGTTACACCAGCTTGCAATCCCACCACCGATGGAGGAGTGTTCCTCTTTCTCCACATCCTTGCCAGCATTTGTTGTCACCTAAGGGTTTTTTTTTTTTATTTATTTACATTTCAAATGTTATCCACTTTTCAGATTTCCTCCCCTCCTGGAAACCTTATGAGGTGGAATCACAGGGTTGTTTTGATTTGCATTTTCCTGATGAAACAAGCAGCAAGGGCCTAGAAAAGGTTTCCTAGTAGTTAAGAAACTGGTGATTTTGCAGAGCAATGAGTTTAGTTCCCAGAATTCCAGGTTGTTCACAACAACCATGATTCTCTAGGGGCATCTAGCATCTCTGACCTCCACTGGATCTGCACTCATCTGCACTCATGTGCACAAGCCCTCTTAGACAAACACATATGCATAATTAAAATTAAAACATGTGTTAAAACACAAACAACTAATATAGAAGTACTTACTACAGAAAAGTTACAAATTTATTATTTAGGAAAGAAAGAATGTTTGCGGTCTTCTCCAGCAATTTTAGTCTTGAACAAACAAACAAAAAAAATCAATAGTTGTATAAGACATCTATATCACATTGCCACTTCAAAGCTCAGGGATTATCATTCAAGGAGAAATAAAAAAGACTGTAAAATCCAGAGGTCAGGGACACTCCAAGTGAAACCATATCTTCTGAATGTGCTAAAACTTCTCCTGCCAGCTCTAGACACTCAGAAGCTGAGCCAGTCAAAACTCTAGTGTAGAGAAGAGATGGGCCCCGAATTCCTCTAACTGGGAAAACAATTAAGAGATTTAGAGGGAAGAAGTTTCTTCAAGGAAGGCATCTAGTAAATTAGCAAGCTCTAATAGATATCTCCATTCTCATGAGTATACAGGAAGTGAAAACTTCATTGGGTAATATTTTTCCAATATCATCCATTTTATTTTCAAGTAAACTTTATCCATAAGTTAAAAAACTAAATTCATATGGGTCACGCTTCCCTTTGTAAGACTTTTCCCTTAAGTAATCTTTTATAAGTTTTACTATTTCATTATCTGTAGTACAGTTTTAACAAATTAAAGATGATGATTTATGAAAAGTTAATATAAACTTCCTAATATCAACATTCCATAAAGAATAGATATTTTTGTTTTTGTTTTTGTTTTTCCTCCTTTTTCTTTTTTTTTGTTTTTTTGACACAGGGTTTCTCTGTATAGCCCTGGCCATCCTGGAACTCACTTTGTAGACCAGGCTGGCCTCGAACTCAGAAATCCACCTGCCTCTGCCTCCCAAGTGCTGGGATTACAGGCGTGCAACACCACTGCCCAGCAGGAATAGATTTTTTATTATTTTTATTTTTTATTTTTGAAAATAGATTTTTCATATAATATACCCTTCTTAAATTTATGTTTTTTTTATGCACTTTACATCCCAATATCAGTTCCCCTCTTCTCTCAATACCCTCTCACATAAATTCTTCCCCAATTCATTCCTCCTAATCCATTCCCACTCTAGACTCCTCTCCCTACCTCCACAGCACATCGGGTCACTCCAGTACTAGGTAAATGCTCTTCTACTGATGCTAGACAAGATTCTCCAGTTAAGGGAACTGGTTCTGCAGATAGGCAAAAAACAGGTTTAGGGACAGCTCTGTTCCAGTTTTGTGGAACCGATATAAAGACAAAACTGCACATCTGTTACATATGTGCCATGGGCCTATGTCCAGCCTGTGCTCAATAAAGATGTCTGAGGAAACCTAGATGATTGAAGTATATAAAACCATATTTGAACTTTTTCTGTTTAGGATTAACATGAATAAATTTTATAGATTATAAAAATATTTAACCAAATATCTAATGGAAAGAATACATTTCTTTAAAAACATAACATTAAGTTGATATATGTTAAGTTTGCCTATGAACAAAAGATATTATGACAGTGGAATAAATGGAAAACTCCATTTGTTAAAGGACAGAACAAATGCCCACTTACTAAGAGAGCTTTAAAAAACTGTTTGACTTATTAAGTTAGTATATTAGGTTTTCTGAATTTTATTCGTTCTTTGATAATTTTATAAAATATTTGATCATATCTCTTTCTCTCCTCAAACTACCCACTTCATTTTGCTAATCATTGACAAATTATCCTCTATTTAAAAATAGATGTACTCTTGTCTCCCAGGTACCTCTGAGACCAATCTGTGTAGATCAGCTCTCAGACTGTGGAGGGTGAGCAAGCAGACTGCAGAAGTGACACAGCTTCTGGTACAGGCCCTGTTTTGGGCTGCAGACAACCAGGCATCTTCCCAGACAGAGGAGATGTGGCCACCCGGGGAGCTCTGACTCCCAGAGCAGGTGAGGGAGCCATCTTGTCTCCCTGGTCCCTCTGAGACCAGTCTGCACAGATCAGCTCACAGACTGTGGAGGGGGAGCAAGCAGACTACAGAAGCAATACAGCTTCTGGGACAGACCCCTGTTTCAGGCTCTAGACATCCAGGCACCTTCCCAATGAATGGAGAGGTGACCACCTAGGAGGGCTCTGACCTCCAGAGCAGGTGAGGGAACCATCTTGTGTCTTGGATCCCTCAGAGACCAAACTGTGCAGGTGAACCCACAGACTGCAGAGGCAACCAATCTTCTGGGACAGGCCCTGTTTCTGGCCTTCAACTTCAACGGGGAGGCAGGTATTAATACCAGACCTATGTGCACCTTCCCTGCAAGAGGAGAGCTAGCCGGAAGAGAGTACTCTGACCACTGAGACTCAGAAGAGAGCTGGACTCCCAGGATAGCTGACAGAGGCTAACAGAATCACAGGAGAAACAGGTTCCAGCCAGAGACAACTATAACAACTAACACCAGAGGTTACCAAATGATGAAAGACAAATGTAAGAATCTTACCAACAGAAACCAAGACCAATCACCATCATCAGACCCCAGCACTCCCACCTCAGCCAGTCCTAGTTACCCCAACACACCCAAAAAACAAGATTCGGAATCAAAATCATATCTCATGATGCTGGTAGAGGACCTTAAGAAGGGCATTAATAACTCACTTAAAGAAATACAGAAGAACACTGCTAAAAAGGTAGAAGTCCTTAAATAATCACAGGAAAACACTGCTAAACAGGTAGAAGTCCTTAAGAGGAAAGACAAAAATCCCTTAAAGAATTACAGGAAAACACAACCAAACAGGTGATGGAATTGAAAAAAAACAAAAAACAAAAAACAAAACAATCTAAGACCTAAAAAGGGAAGTAGAATAAAACAAAACAAAACAAAAAACAAAACAAACAAACAAAAGAACAAACAAAAAGAGTGAGAAAATTCTGGAGATAGAAAGCCTAGGAAAGAAATCAGGAACCATAGATGTAAGCATCAGCAACAGAATACAAGAGATGGAAGAGAGAATCTCAGGTGCAGAAGATTCCATAGAAAACATGGGCAAAATAATAAAAGAAAATGCAAAATAAAAAAGATACTAACTCAAAACACCCAGAAAATCCAGGACACAATGAGGAGACCAAACCTATGGATAATAGGGGTAGATGAGAATGAAGATTTTCAACTTAAAGGGCCAGCATATATCTTCAACAAAATTATAGAAGAAAACATCACAAACCTAAAGAAAGAGATGACCATGAACATACAATAAGCTGACAGAACTCCAAATAGATTGGACCAGAAAAGAAATTCCTCCCAACACATAATAAACAAAACAACAAATGCACTAAATAAAGACAGAATATTAAAAGCAGTAAGAGAAAAAGGTCAAGTAACACATAAAGGCAGGGATACTAGAATTACCCAAGACTTCTCATAAGAGACTATAAAGCCAGAAGATCCTGGACAGATGTTATATGAACCCTAAGAGAACACAAATGCCAGCTCAGGCAGCTATGCCCAGCAAAACTCTCAATTACCATAGATGGAGAAACCAAAGTATTCCATGACAAAACCAAATTCACACAATATCTTTTCACAAATCCAGCCCTTCAAAGGATAATAAGGGGAAAACAACAACAACACAAGGACTGAAACTACACCCTACAAAAAGCAAGAAAGTAATCCTTCAACAAACCTAAAAGAAGACAGCCACAAGAAAAGAATCACAACTTTAACAACAAAAATAACAGGAAGCAACAATTACTTTTCTTTAATTTCGCTTAACATCAATAGATTCAATTCCCCCAATAAAAAGACATAGACTAATAGACTGGCTACACAAACAGGACCCAACATTTGGTGCTTACAGGAAACCCACATCAGGGAAAAAAAAAACAGAAACTACCTCAGAGTGAAAGGCTGGAAAACAATTTTCCAAGAAATTGGTCCGAAGAAACAAGCTGTGGTAGCCATTCTAATATCGAATAAAACTGACTTTCAACCCAAAGTTATCAAAAAAGACAAGGAGGGGCACTTCATACTCATCAAATCTTCCAAGATGAACTCTCAATTCTGAATATCTATGCTCCGAATGCAAGAGCAGTGACATTCATTAAAGAAACTTTGGTAAAACTCAAAGCACATATTGCAGCTCACATAATAATAGTGGGAGACTTCAACACCCCAATCTTACCATTGGACAGGTCCTTGAAGCAGAAACTAAACAGAGTCACAGTGAAACTAACAGAAGTTATGAAACAAAGGGATTTAACAGATATCTACAGAACATTTTATCCCAAAACAAAAGGACATACCTTAATCTCAGCACCACATGGTACCTCCTCCAAAATTGACCATATAATCGGTCATAAAATAGGCCTCAACAGATACAAAACTATTGAAATTATCCCATGAATCCAATCAAATCACCACAGACTAAGACTGATCTTCAATAACAGCATAAATAATAGAAAGCCAATATTCATGTGAAAACTAACAACACTCTACTCAATGATACCTTGGTCAAGGTAGAAATAAAGAAAGAAATTAAAGACTTTTTAGAGTTTAATAAAAATGAAGCAACACTATACCTAAACTTATGGGACACAAGGAAGACATTCCTAAGAGGAAAACTTATAGCCCTGAGTGCTTCCAAAAAGAAACTAGAGAGAGCATACACTAGCCTGACAGCACATCTAGAAGTTCTAGAACTAAAGGAAGCAAATTCACCCAAGAAGAGTAGACAGCAGGAAATAATCAAACTCAGGGCTGAAATCAACAAAGTGGAAACAAAAAGAACTATTCAAAGAAACAACCAAACCAGCAGCTGCTTCTTTGAGAAAATCGACAAGATAGATAAACCCTTAGCCAGACTAATTAAAGGGCACAAGGACAGTATTCTAATTAACAAAATCAGAAATAAAAAAAGGAGACATAACAATATAACCAGAGTAAATCCAAAACATCATCAGATCCTACTACATTAGGCTATACCCAACAAAACTGGAAAATCTGGATGAAATGGACAACTTCCTAGACAGATACCAGGTACCAATGTTAAATCTGGATCAGATTACTGATCTAAACAGTCCCATTTCCTGGGGTCTCCAACCCTATAGGTGGAAGAACAATATGAACTAATTAGTACCCTAAGAGCTCATGTCTCTAGCTGCATATGTAGCAGAAGATGGCCTACTTGGCCATCATTGAGAAGAGAGGCCTCTTGGTCTTGCAAAATTTATATGCCCAGTACAGGGGAATGCTAGGGCCAAGAAGTGGGAGTGGGTGGGTAGTGGAGCAGGGCAGGGGGAGGGTATGAGGTACTTTTGGGATAACATTTGAAATGTAAATAAAGAAAATATCTAATTAAAAATATATTTGTAATAAGTACAACTTTTTTAGATTATATATACTTGGTCATGTGGTCTGCCACTGGAGTGTGGTTGACCTTGTCATACTATTAAATTGCTGGCTACTCCTTGCCCAGCAGCTCTCAATTGCCAATAGCTACAGAACTAGTGGTAGTCCTTTATGCCAATACCCACTCTCAGTCTAAGATTTTTGTCTTGCTTGAGATTGAGCAGTTACTGTCACAAGTTTTGAGTCAACATGTGCAACAGCCCTGTTGTGTCAGCTATTGTATTTACCTGTGCTCACCCATACTTCTGGCTCCTATAATAATTCTGTACTCTTTCACACAATGATCCCTGATCCTTGGGAAGAGTTGTTGTGATATAATTCTATCACCTATGGTTGAGTATTTCATAATCTAATATTTTTCTATACTTTTACCAATTGTGGGTGTCTATTTGATTTTTGTATGGACTACAAAAAAGGACTTTCTATGATGCCAAGTGATGCACTAGCTCATAAGCATAACAATGTTACTTGGGATTGGTTTAATATCTTGCTTATTTAACAATATAGTAGTATTACAATGCTCTCCCAAGACCTATGACATATCTAGCAATAGGTTCTTTGTTAAGATAACAGTATCAGGTATGGATTTCAGTTTGTGATGTAGGCCTTATATTCAACCATAAAGCTTTTGGTAGCTGCCAAAAAAATGTGCCACTATTACACCAGTGGGCATGTCTTACAAACTGGCTCTTATTGTTACTTTTCAGGATTCATAGCTGGGTAGGGTTGATGATTCCTATTTTCTCCTGGTAGTCTGCACTGAACCATCCAGCATTAAGAAAACTACTGAGTAGGGATAAGGCTTCAAAATGGATACCTACATGAATTTTATGACTCAAATAGACTCAAATATATCATATGGAGAGAAACAAATAACATCACAGATTATATACATGCATATATATATATATATATATATATATATATATATATATATATTCAAAGACATTATATTTAAAGTGATGTAACTTGTTCATTAAATTAAAAAACTTGCATTGATGCAATAAACTCAACAAATTTGTAAGTCTCTATTCCAAGCATCTCCCTCCCAATGAATGAATCCTGGAGTCTTTCATCAATTTTTACTTCTCAGGGTTCGGAGTTGTGCTGTGTGTATGGATAATGGGAATTTCCTCTTGTTCTTTTATAATTTATACAATTTAAAAGTGCCTTAACATTATAATCTTTGATATATAAATTTCCTAAATTAACTTTCCTAACTATGTAAGCTGTGATTGAAGACTTAGAGTGTCTTCTAAAAAACATGCCAATTATTAGAATACATAATTGATAGCACTTATTTTACTATAGAAGGAATTTATTTTATTTGCCTTAATGTTTCTATAAATGCATTTGTTAAGCACACGAAGGATGCTGCCCAGTGGATCAGAGCACGCCAACTACTAGTGTGCAGGAAGTCCTGAATTCAGAGCCTTTCACTAGAGAAAAAAAAACAAAAACATAGTTTCTTATGCTCCAGATGCCTGTATTGCCTCCAAAAGAGCACAGAGATTTATGAATAGGTAGCCCTGAGACAAATTTAAAGGAAAATCCAAATCAGCCTCCATCTCTATGTTTTATATCAAAATAACATTAACAACTAGTGAAACACATATAACAGTTTCACTTCAAAATGCATAAAATTACATCCACTCAAATTGAACAGCATTTTGTATTTGCATGGGTTCTTTTACTGTAAATTTAATATATTCTTTAAGGAATTCAAAAAGTTAAAATGAACACAAATATGCATATGTTTAAAGCTAAGCAAAAGCATCATACATATGTTGAAATGCATCTGTAATTGCCCTCAAAGTAAATGATGTAGATTCTAATTCAATCTAATTAAAGTTTGCAATTTTCAGTGGAAAATTGTGTGGGCAGTTTTCATTACAAGCAGGCATGGGTAAGGTAATGACTAAGTCATTTTTAAAATTACATATATATGCACAAACTAGAGCAAGGGGGCATGTTTTATCATTAGAATAGCTAGAAGGTTTCTTATGATCCTGACTTGACAGGACCATCAATCTGAATCTATCAAAGTCTCTCAGGTTAATGGCCAATGAGGCACAGGATCAACTATTTTCTAAATTGGAAAGAACCACAATAAAGAGTTTAAATGGGTTCTGCTCGTGATTTGTGAACACATTCCATTTTATTTACCTTAAAGCAGTTATTGAAATAATTACTGGGGTGCTCATCTTGGGAAATTGCCCACAGTAGTATAATTTCATGATGCTGACAGCATGTGGTGTTTGGCATGAAACTTAGGTAGCAACTTTAAAATCAATTTCTAGGGCATGATGATTGAAAATCAAGGAAAAGGACAGGAATATCTTGACAAATGTCCTGACAGCTAGACATTTTGCCCATGTGAAAAGAGCTGTCTTGGCCTCATAATTAAAATTTCCACTTTATTTTCCTTTACATGTATTCTTTATGCATGCTTTTCCTAAATAACTGACTTAAATATAGCTCACTTTGATCCAGAGCAAAGGAAAAGTTGTTAAAGCTGTTTATGATTATTGGACTGGAAAGTATAATTACTTCAGAATCCAATTTGCATTCATCAACTCTATCATTAGGATCAAACTCCAACATTTTGCAAATGCATTTTTTAATGAAATAAATTGTTTTTAAAATTAAAAAGCCACTTTCTTCAAATGAGAATCTCATATAAATTACAATATTATTTTTGCTATTTCCTCTTCCATTTTATGTGTAATCTTTAACCAAGAAATTGTATCCAGTGAAATATCTACAAAAATTTGGAATCTATTTAAAAAATCCTTTTGGCAATGAGATTATTTGAGAATCTTGAATACTGTTGTGGGAAAAATCCCTAGGATATTAAAGGAATACACATGGGCTCCTTTGAAATGATTTTTATATATAGATGAAAATTAAAGCTAGTCTTTTTTTCTCTACATCCAGAGAAAGTATTTAATTTTTCTGGTTATAGATACACCAGCATTTAGAGAGCCTCGGCATTCATTCAGTATTAATTTGTAGAGCTAAAATTTCTCCGATTTTCAACTCCTCATTTTCCCTAAAAATAATAATTAGATAAAGATATATTGACTGTGATTTATGGTAGATTCTGGTTTGTCTATCTTCCTTGATTTATTTTTAAGTCTTTGACTAAAAATATCGTGTTGCAGAAGAATCCACTACAGAATCTCAGTGCAGCTAATAAAACATATTAAAAATGACAAAACCGATCACCCCTCTCTGAACGCAGGGGATAGGGCCGCCAGCCAGCGCACCT
>LR753905.1:96323-116350 GCA_902729485.2 Mus minutoides
GGGGTCTTCAACCCTCCAGGTGGAGGAATAACATGATCTAACCAGTTCCCCCTGCGCTCATGTCTCTAGCTGCATATGTGGAGGAAGATGGCCTAGTTGGCCATCATTGGGAGGAGAGGCCCTTTGGTCATACAGACTCTATATGCCCCAGAACAGGGGAATGCCAGGGCCATTACGTGGGAGGGGGTGGGTAGGGGGGGCAGGGCGGGGACGCGGGAGGGTAAGGGAAAATTTCTGGATAACATGGGAAATGTAAATGAAGAAAATATCTAATAAAGAGAAAAAAAATGACAAAACCCCCACTGGATTAAAAAATGGATCATAATAAAAGAACAAAATTAGAACATATAAACCATAATCAAATAGTTATATAATAAAATAATATTTTAAAATTGGAAACATTTGCATATGGATCATTCTTCAATGAAAGTAAATGAAATAGAAAATAAGATTATTAATAAGGATCTATATACAAAGCAACCACAAAATATACAACATACAATAAATTTAAAAAGTTAAGAGAAGGAACGCATTTGAAAACTAATATAGAAAAACTAGAATCAATGTTTTGTGTGAAATTTTTAGTTTATCAAGTGTCATGATAAATTTGAAATACAACCTTTCAAAGTTTAAAAGTTAGAAAAACAATACTAAATCAATTTATAATTATGAATAATAGTAAAATGATAAATTAGTATCATTTATAGTTTTATTTATCAATGTTAACACATATCTTTAAGGCTACAGTTTTTTTAAACCACTAAAATATATATATATATATATATATATATATATATATATATATATATATATATATCTTTTCTTATAACTCATGTAATGTATATCTAGCACTAAATGCCTTAAAACACACAAGTTCTTTGTCACACTATGATAGCAACCTGTAATCCAAGATCAAGATGTGATCAGTCTTTCTTCTGAAAAAGCTCACTTTAGCCAGTATCAACCTTCTAAAAGGATTTAATAATACTGACCATAAGTCATTGGAGAGGCCCTTGGTCTTGCGATCATTATATGACCCAGTATAGGGGAATGCCAGGTCCAGGAAGCAGGACTGAAGCTTTGAGGGCCAGTGGAAAGAATGGAAACAGGCAACCTCTAGAGGTAGGAGGTTAGGGGGACCCTCCAGAATGCACCAGAGACCTGGGAGGTGAAAGACTCTCAGAGCTCAAAGCTTAGATGAAATTCGCAATAGTAGGGAAAGGGAACTTATAGATCTCAACTCCAACAGGAAGACAGGGCATCAAATGAGGGAGGGAATTGACATCCCACCATCAAAACTCTGACCCATAATTGTTCCTATCTGAAAAAACTACAAATATGAAAATGGAGAGGAGCCTGAGGAAAAGAATGTCCAGCAACAGGACCAAAGTGGGGTCCAGCTCAAGGGGTGGTCCCAAGGCCTGACACTATTACTGAGGCTACAGAGCACTCACCCAAAGAGACCTATCATATCTGCCCTCTAAAAGACCCAACAAGCATCTGAGAGTCAGATACAGATGTTTGTACAGAAGTAGCTGATCCCTATTGTTGATTTAGGGAAGACTGAAAGAAGTCGAGGAGAAGGGCGATCCTGTTGGAGGACCAAAAGTCTCAATTAATCTGGACTCCTATTAATCTCTCAAAACTGGACCACCAAACAGAGAGCATATACCAGCTGATATGAGGCCCCCCAACACACAGGCACTAGAGGACTGTTGGGTCTGTGTTCATTCAGAGATGATTCACCTAACTCTCAAGAGACTGGAGGCCCTAGGGAATTTAGAGGTCAGGTGGGGTTGTGGGTTGGGGACATCCACATGGAGACAGGAGGTGGGAAGGAGATATGGGATGTGAAACAGTTGGAGTGTGGATCGTGGGCAGGTATATAAAATATAAAGTGTAAAAAAATAAATTAATTTAAATAAAAATAGAAAAATAAGTAAATAAAAATAAATAAATAAATAAATTTTAAAAGGCAATGTGTCTAGACTACCTTCATGAAGACTAGGTTAGAAGGAATAGGAATGTCAATCATAAGCAAGGCATACCAAGGAATGTAAATCAGTGGTAATTGTTTAATAAATAGATTATGACAAAATATTTATTTTCCTATTAACCTATAAATTATTACTGTATAAAGTACATCCTATTAATTTTCTTTAAAGCAACAGTGTTTACCTTCCTAGTTGTTGCAACCCTTCCTCATGTTGTGGTGTCCCCATTCCACAAAATTATTTTTGTTTTTATTTCTTAACTATAATTTTGCTACTGTAGTGAATTGTACTGTAAATATCTGCTATGTAGGATATATGATATGTGACCCCTGTGCAAAGGTTCTTTGGTCCCCTCCCCCCCAAAAGAAGGATTCATAACCCACAGGTTGAGAACTGCTTCTCTAAAGAAACAGAACCAAAATAGATATAAGGAATTCTTACCTTACAGGGTATGGTCTGCTAGCCTATCAATGTAAAAGCCAAGATTACAGTAGGTGTTCAATCTATAAGACTGAATGTTTCTAGTCCCAAACTGGTGTTGGAGTTCCAAAGGTCATGAGTCTAGTTTGTAATTCTGACTAAATTGGATCTAATATCAATAACGGACTGCCTCACAACAGAAATGAAGGAGCCACTGAGTGTAAGGATGAGCGAGTCAAGTGAAAAAGCTTCCTTCTTCCTTCTCTTTCTGTGTGGGATGTCACCAGAAGGTGTGGCCCAGATTAATGATGGATCTTCCCACCTTTTTACCACCTCAACCCAATATTGAAAAACCTACCTAGGTGTGCTCATTGATTGAGTTTTAGTTGATTCAAGGTGACAATCAAGAGTAGCCATCATAGTGTTATTAAAACCAATAATCTTTCCTCTTGATATAAAACCCAGTATATATGATTGTTTTTGTTCTAATTTTTTGAGTAAAAATGAACAATAATTTACAGGGAGATCATTCATTTTCAAGTTGGCTGTAAAATACTGCTGCCATCTGCTATAAATTAAAATGAAAATTTTTACTGTTGCTATGAAAGAAAATGTTTGGAAACTTATATTTACAGTATAGAACACAACAAGCATTTAAAAAGAGAAACATTTTCCTAAATGTCTTTGATCTTGGGTAAAGGATGCAGCCAATGTGTTTTTCATGGAACTTTTATTAATTGCCAGTAATGAATAGCCAGCAGTATGGTCATATTGGCAGACCATCATCAGTAGCTGCAGTCCCTCGAATTCTCTACTATTTACTCAAGGCAAAATTCTGCTCATTATGCTGGAAATAACCTACATGTCCCATGACAGGAAATGAATAAATGTGGTTCATTTACATAATGGAATACTACTCAGCTATTAAGAACAAGTTTTGAAGGCAAAAGTATGAAACTAGAAAATATCATCCTGAGAGAGATAACTCAGTCCCAAAAGGACATGCATGGTATGTACTCACTAATAAGTGGATATTGAAAGAAAGAAAGAAAGAAAGAAAGAAAGAAAGAAAGAAAGAAAGAAAGAAAGAAAGAAAGAAAGAAAAGAATACACAAGACAGTCCACAGAACTCCAAAAAGTCAACAAGCTGAAGGGCCCAAGTAAGGATGCCTCAGTCCCACTTGGGAAGGAGAAGAAATAAATCACAGGGTGAAGGATGGAGGAAGCAGGAGGGAAAGGGAACATGGTCAAGTATTGGGAGGGGGAAAAGGACTGTAGCCCTGAGGGTCACCAGAAAGAATGGAAACAGGCAACCTCAGGAGGTAAGAGGTTGGGGAGATCCTACAGAATGTATCAGAGACCTGGGAGGTGAGACACTCTCAGGATTCAAATGATGGGACCCTAGATGAAATAACCTACAGTGGGGAGTAGAAACTTGTAGAGCCAAACTCCCGCAGAAAGACAGGGCTGCAAATGAAAGATGGGGTTGCCATTCCACAGTCAAAACTCTGACCCATAATTGTTCTTTGTCTGAAAGAATTACAGGGATGGAAATAGAGAGAAGCCTGGGGAAAAGAAGGTCCAGAAACAGGCCCCAAATGGGATCCAGCTCAAAGGGAGGCTACTAGACCTGGCACTACCACTGAGGCTGTGGAGCACTCACAAAAGGACCTATCATGTCTGCCCTCTGAAAGACCCAACAAGCAGCTGAAAGAGTCAGATGCAGATATTTGCACCAAACCAATGGTCAGAAGCTGCTGACCCCTGTTGTTGATTTAGGGAAGGCTGAAAGAAACTGAGAAGGAGGGCAATGCTATAGGACAACCAGCAGTCTCAACTAATTTGGACCCTTGCGATCCCTCAGATACTGGAACACATACCAGGCAGCATACACCAGCTGATAGGAAGCCCCAACACACATACAGAAGAGGACTGCCGGGTCTGATTTCAGTCAGAGAAGATACATCTAACTTTCAAGAGACCGTAGGCCCCAAGTAGTTTAGATGTATGGTGGTATGGGGCCTGGGAAGGCATTCTTGTGGAGACAAGGGGGCAAGAGGGGATTGTAACAGTTGCAGGGTGAACCTGAAGGGGAATGAAATCTGGAGTGTAAAAAGTGAAGGAATGAATAAATGAATAAATGAATTATAAGGCTGCTATAAAAAATAACTTCTGCTGATTAGATATGTTTCCAGAGTAAAACACCAAATACTCAATGTGAAACATGGCTGGAAAAACCTGAATGTTGTTTTTTCTTCAATAACTAATCAATGAGACCTATCTCCAGTTCAGTTACATCCATTTTTTTCTCAATATTGTTAAGTATTCCAGTAAGCTGAATCAAACTTTCCATTAAGAGTTATAATTTTATGGTCTGGGGAGATGGCACAGTACTTAAGTGCACTTGCCACTCATTCAGAGGAGCTGAATTTATTTCACAGGATCCAAGTAGAGTGACTCATAACAGCCTATAATTCCAGCTCCAGGAGATTCTACACCCTCTTATGGCCTCTACCACTATACACACACACACACACACACACACACACACACACACACACACAGAGAGAGAGAGAGAGAGAGAGAGAGAGAGAGAGAGAGAGAGAGAGAAACAGACAGAGGCAGACAAAGAGACAGAGGCAGACAAAGAGACAGAGGCAGACACAGAGACAGAGACAGACACAGAGAAAGACACTGAGACAGACACAGAGAAAGATACAGAGACAGACAGAGACAGACCAGAGAAATTTAGACAGAGAAACAGACAGACAGACAGTCAGAGACAGATACAGAGAGAAGTAGAGACACAGACACACAGAATTATAGTTTCATTGTGATGTTTTACTTTACTAATATAACCCTAGTTGTTCGCTATTTTTAACATTGTACTTTCATGAAATAGATAAAAATAAATGTAAATGAACCCATTTTAAAATGATATATCTAAAGTATATTCTTTCAGGTGAACAAGATAATGAAGAGTGAATTTATTCAAAATGAGAGCTTACAAAAATGCTTCATGGTTTTTATTTTATAGTTTTGGTGCTAAGGCAGGGCAATACTTGAATTCCTCTGCCACTGATAAATGTTAAATCATAGAAATGTCATTCATTGTTGCTAGCTAGTAAAATTCTGCAGTGCATATGATTCTGAGGTAAGCAATGAAGCAAAGAAACATCAGGTAAATTATCAACATTTTAACATGATTTTTACCATTTCCTCTTTCATTGATATGATCACATCTGTCTTAGAGAGAAGTGTGGGTAGCATCCCTCTGCCTTCTCCTTGGCTGTTTATATTCCTCACACTCCTGGTTTCCTTCCTTGTGGAGGACCTGCACTAGACTGAAATTTCTTCCATTTTCTATCCCTTCACCTAACTTATGAAAAAGTAATTTAATGAGAATTAGGATTTGTGTATCAGGAACACAGTTCAATTATCACATCTTTTCCAGTATATTTTGAGAATGAACTATTACAGATCTGCTGTCATTGAAAGATTCAGCAGTCTGATCATTAGTCAATTTTTATCAACAGTTGGGCAAGGCAACCCAATAGGAGGGGGGAAGTCCCTAGAGTAGGTAAAATTATAAGAGATACACCTTTTCCCAGAGTTAGCAGTCACACAAAACCACCAGGTTAACAGCCATAACATAAACAGAGGACCTGGGAGGATCCCTGCAAATCCCATGCTTACAGCTTCAGACTCTTGTAGACCCATGTGAGATGTGCTTATTTGCTTTGGTGGCACATGTTCTCCTGGTGCCCTAATTCTTCTCTGAGTCCTATAATCTTTCCAGGCTCTCTTCTGAAGCATTCCCCCATATCTGAGGGAAGAGGACCAATGGGTACCAATTGAGATGCACTCTCAAACAAAATGATTGGATATGGGTGTCTGAACTTTCCCCCTTCACCCCCCCATCTGCTTCTGGAAGAAGCCCCTCTGATGATGATCATTTCATTAACTGTGCCCCAGTTTACTCAATTGGTTTTGTTCTATACTTACTTAGTCTCTAGATTGGATAATCTCTGGTTCTTGTTTTACTGTGTCTTGTTTGATATATTTGCTTGTTGTATTTTGAAGAGCTGCTCTTTTCTGAAGGGAAATTGGGGGAGTGTATCTGAGGGTGGGGAGGAGGGCGATGGTTGCGTTGGCTCAGCAGGCAGGTGTGGAAGGAGAAAAAACTATGGTCAGATGTACTTATTAAACAAGAATCTATTTTCAGTAAAACAACAAAAATGAAAAAGAGGCTTCTATTCAGATACTTGTCTTTCAGGTCTATAGCAGAGAATCCCAAATGCATGTCCATTAATCTCAGTCAGGGGTTTATAAAGGCAAAGAATACAAAGTTATAATTTGTTCTAGTGCAAACAGAAGGACCTCTCATGCAAAACAAGCTTGTTTGCAGAAGCAGAAACAGCAATAAAAATTAAGCTTTAACAGCCATTAACATTTAGAGTTCTAATTTTGCTTTATAGTTCTTAAGCACAGATATTTTAAACTTTTACACATAAAGATAGACATCAGCATAATGTTAGCCATCAAAGAATATGTCCTGCTGTAGCCCTCTACATTGTGAATCATATAAGAGCAAGCTGTTACATTGGGTACTTTACAGATAACCAATGCTATCAAGTCTTAATTTAATGCCTAGGCTTAGTGTGAAGAAAGTCACATTTCTACAGCTTATTCATTTCATTTCATATCAGCCTGTTGGAGGTGAATACGGAGTTATGTTCTGTAGTTAGCATTGTGCTTTCTAAGAAGTTCAGATAGAGAAAACATGGTTATTTATCTAGGAAACTTAAATCTCAATAATTACTGTGAAGAGTTGTTTTCCCCATCTTTTAAGTTGTTATTACAATTACAATATAAACTATTAAATTATTACCCAATAACCAAACGACTGATGCGATTACCAGTTTACATGTGAAAATAATACCTGAAATTGGGAATGCGATAAACTGACTCATACCTCATCACATCACATAATGTTCTAGTGACTATAAGTAGAATCTTATTATTGAACTGATTGCTTTTTCATGAGGAGATGTTAACAAAGATGTACCCACCCCAAATAGATAGACTAAAGAAAAGATTTTAACCAAGTCTTGCTTTGTGAGCAATTGAGTTCTCTGGGGTTACTTAGTGTTGTATGGGTGTGTAAGTGTTACAGCTCTTGGGAAAAAGGTTTCCCCAATGGAAATATGGCGGTTGTGGGTGGAAAGATTTCCCTCATAGAAGTGTTACACAGCTCTGAAGAGAAGGGTGTCCTGGCTGTTGGGAATCCAGAATTACTAAGATATAACACTGAAACACAAACCTCACACAAAAGATATATTGGGAAAGAAACAAGAGGGTGCCTGCCTTTCTGCAGACAAGAAACAACAGAGAACTGAGCAGGACAGTTAGGTAGGGTCTCTTTGGGGAGGTATTTTCCAGGATGGAGATTTCCAGAGTAGGGAATGGTAGGATTTTCAGTGGTGGAAAGCCTAGGAATGGATGGGATTTTAAGCTCGGGGATAGGTAGATTTTGCTATATTTTCAAACCTGGATGTGAGACCATTTATGCTATATTATGAAGACTTTCTTACAGAAGCTTCAAAGATGCCATGAAATGTGTCCTGAACAATGTACTGACATCTCAGCAGATCCCAACGGCTCTCCTCTTTCTAGCAATTTCTACTGCTTAATTTACCTTTTGGGAAAGGCCCTGTGAATCCTGAAACCTTCTTAAACTTCCCAGTCTTGTATGTTATGTTTACTTCCTGAGCTTTAGGGAAATCCTTTTTCACTATAGAAAAAACAACGTTGAAAATCCAAGAAAATAACTTAACCATGATTTATAAATACAATGCAGATTTTTTGACACAAGACAATTTATGTGAATATGAAATTATATTTGGCATTCTCCTTTAACCTAAATATTTTGTTCTTATATTGATGTTAATTTGTTATGAGACAAGATAATTCCTCTAAAACAATTGTTAGAGGCTTAATTAATTAATTAATTAATTCTCTTTACAGCTCATTCACAGTCGTCTTCCTCTTTACTTCCCAGTCCCAGCCTCACAAATCCATTCTACCCATAGAAGGGATACCCCCCGCCCCCTATTGGTTACCAGGACATCAATTTGTAGCAGGACTATGGATTTCCGCTCCAAATGAGATCTGATCAGACAGTCTAGGTAGGGGAGGGGGATCCAATTGCAGACAACAGAGTCAGAAACAAACTCCCCTCCAATTATTACAGGACTCACAAGAAGACAAAGCTGCACATCTGCTGCAAATGTGTAGGAAGCCTAAGTCTACCTCTTAATGCTCTTTGGTTTGTGGTTCAGTCCCTGTGAGCCCCATGAGAACAGGTTCGTTGACTCTGTAGGTCTTTGTGTGGTGTTCTCAACCCCAAGATACCATTTTTCTCTGAATTTCAATGTTTCAAAATTGTTTATAAAATGTTAGTGAGCTCACATATTTCCTGAAATTAATATCTGTGAAGTAATATTTTATGATTTTCATACATGGAAGTCCGTTTGAGTTGATAAAATTCAAAATCTCTTTTCAGGTTTCCACCACAATACATTAGTAGTGGTAATATATTATGACTTTTATTAGCATGCAGTGTGTTTGTCAAAGTTCTATAGCAATAGTGAAAAAATAATACATTGGCTCTGCACCTCAAAACCAAGTTCACAGCACAAAACAGCACAAAACTCCTTTAGAGTCCCAGAGAATGGGGAATAAAAGACAAAGACTGGAGATGGTGTTCAAGGGAGAGGAGAAGGGAAAAGGGAAGGGGACAGGGTTATTTGTCCCTGATATAGAAAGGACTACCTCTGGATATAGAGGAGACAGACATGGCATATAGGAAAATGATGGTTTAAAACTGGGCAAGAGGAAATCCTATTATGATGACGTATTTCATTTCAACTGGGCATGTCAATTTGGTGAGCCAAATGGGGCTTTTGATTGCTGGACTTCAATTCTTAGATAGCTGAACCTTGATACTTGACCTCAGGGGGACAAAGTGACCAAATAAGGGAATAGACCTTGAAGAATAGCTTCAGAAATGTAATGCAATAGGTTTTGTTGTTGTTGTTGTTGTTTTAATCAAAGCAGACAGTATGGGAGAGAAATGCCTACTGCAGCCATGCTTGCCTTGTTCCAGATGGCCAGAGTCCCTTCAAAAAGAATGAATATATGTTAAAAGGAAATTTAATAGACTTAAGTAAATATAATCTTGGTAGTCTAATAATGACTTTTTCACATTAAAGAGAATAAGAACCTAGTAAGTGATTAAGATCAGATGGCCCTAAAGTCCCAGTACAGTGATGAAGGCTTACAACATTTATGGAGACTCATTTGCTATCAGTTCATCCTGAGAAAGGTAAGTTTGTATATCACTAAAGGGACAAACCAACTGTAACAGAAGTACTTACAGAGCATACAACAGAGTGGACACACTCAGGAGCAAGAAGTACCATCAAGTAGCCAAAAAGCAATAATTTTTCCCTCAGACCACCTTCCTTCTCAGTTGTAACAGGAAGGTGTCATCTATTCTGTGGGAGGGACTTACTTCCTTAGTTAACCCTGCCAGGAAACGCTCCTATAGACCCACCTGGAAGCATAGCGTTGTTGGTTTTAAGTCCAGTATATTTACCATCAACTTCTGTTATATAAATTGCAAAAATAAATAAATAAATAAATAAATAAACAAATAAATAAATAAATAAATGGTAGATAGATAGATAGATAGATAGATAGATAGATAGATAGATAAAAACAAAAAACACCCAATGATTTTCAAATGTGGAATGCTTAAATAAGTTTTATATATCAAATTATTGGAAAATCATAAAGCATTTAAGAGGAAATCTGTTGACTCATATGTATTACTCAAGGTACTAGTAAATTTTAAAATTATTAAATAATATATAAACACGTGAGCACATAAAAAAATAGATAGAACAAGTGTATGTGCATACTTGCATGTGTATGTGAATAATCCATTAGTTCAACTCCCAAATTTTTAAAATTTTCTTTTGTAGCAAGTCTTCATGTAAACTTAAGAACAACTTTTTGTTTGTTTGTTTTGTTTTGTTTGTTTTTGTTTTTGTTTTTGTTTTTGTTTTTTTCAAGACAGGGTTTCTCTGTATCGCCTGGCTGTCCTCGAACTCACTCTCTAAACCAGGCTGGCCTCGAACTCAGAATTCTGCCTGCCTCTGCCTCCCAAGTGCTGGGATTAAAGGCGTGTGCCACCCACACACCTTTAAGAACAACTTTCAAAGCTCTGTCCTAAGAACATTCACTTATTGTATATTTTAAATATATTTTAAGATGGGGATTCAGAAATTATTGGACCTAAAATCATACATTTCTGTAAAATGTGCAGCAACATATGTGAATAAATGTACCAAAATTCTGCTTATGATTACTTCCAATAATTATATTAAATTATTGTATGGAAGATATTAAGACCTACCAACCACAATAAATAAACGTCTTTAACTTTACTGGAAATCCTCATCAGCTCTAGAGTTTTCAGGTGGAATCTCCAGTCTCTCCTATGTATAGAATCATATCATCTGCTATAGGGCTACTGTGACATTTTCATTCCCTATTTATATACCATTTGCTACTTTCTCCTGCCGTATGCTCTAAGACTATAAACTGCACAATAAAAGAAAGTGAACATCCTTATCTCCTTGCTGATTTTACTGGAAATGCTTTGATATGTTTTCCCTGTATTATGAATACATACCAAGAAAATAAAATATATTAATGGTTTATGATCTTTTATATTTTAGTATTTGCAAAGTTAGTGTATGTAGATTATTATTGCTACTTCACAATATAAAAAGCACTTGAACTTGATCTACTTTGCAACCTTGAGTTTATATTATTAATTATAGAAATCAAATTTCATAGAGGATGTCTTTAGCTCTGTTTTGAGATAACCCAGAGAAACCCACAGTGCTGGTTGAAAGTCAGCACTCCTTTCTCTCTCTGAGACATGTGTATAGTTTTCTGTCAATCTACCACAGATTGACTACCACTGCAATAATAATTCTAAAATTAATTATGACCCAATGCTTCTCTATTATGTTCTTCAAGCAGGATGTAATAATGCTCCACATTACTCTCTTTATCCTGTTACTGCTAAGGCTAGAACACTCAGTTCCCGTGGTATTGTGTAATAAAATACCTGACAGAAATAATATACGGGAAGGCCTGCCTATGATGATGGACTTTTGCCCAGAATAACGTCCCCTTTCCTTAGCAGGTGAGTTGTGTTTTTCTACTTTGGAGAATTTTTCCATTTGATCTCAGTGATAAAATTAAAGATTTATAAATACTTAAAAGCCTTTTTATTAGCATTTTATGTGTTATAGGTCTCTAGTCATGACTACATGTTACTTGTGAGATTAGTAATTTCTTTACCTGTTTTTCTTTCTATCCCTAGAAATTTTGCAATCACCTTGAACATTTTCAGGATAAACCACCTAAGGGTTTTATCCGCTGCTTATTCCCTTAGTACCTACTAGTTTCAGGCATGCTGCACTCCCTTCCTTATATTATTCCATTTGCATGCTTTGGTTTTGTTCTTGTTTCCCCATCTCTACTTTCATGAGATACAAATTGTAACAATTGTTTTAAATATTCTCTAAAGTATGCATTTCATACTATACATTTCCACAAAGGTTCTGTTTTATCTACCCACAAATTTTGATATGTTACATTTTCACTTTCATTCAACACAATGTGTTCATTATTTCCTTGGAGAATTCCTCTTTGCTCATAGATTATTTACAAGTGTCTTTTCAGGTGTTTGAAGAATTTTGAGTAAGCTCTCCGTTATTGATTTATAGTTTGAATCTGTTATGGTAAAAGAACATTTCCACAGGATTGAAATCCTGTAAATATACAGTATATTGTTTTATGACCCAGCATAACATCTCCTGTGGTGTGTGTTTGCTTTTTATTTCTTCCGTTTTTATTTCATTGCTCTATTATGTTTTACCTTCATGTGGCCTTATTGAATGCATTTTATACTTTTAATGAATTACTGATATTATTTTAGTATATCTTTCTGAGTAGCTTTTTATAGAAATAACATTTTATAGAAATAGCTTTAGCTACTGCATTATATAACTAAGCTTACGAGTCTATTGTTTTCATTATTTATTAACTTATGTAATAAAATATCTTACCTTTATTTGCCTTCCTCAGTTAAAAGAAGAGATGTTTCTGTTTTGAAATGTTTCATTTGCATACCTTTTGACTATTCATATATGTTTATTGTTTTTATTCACCTTTCACATGTAAATTAAGAAAACAATATGAAAAGGAAACCCACTGTGTGTTATTGTAATCTTGAAATACTGAATATTGACGTTTAAGTTGGCAGAATTTAGCATCACCCAGAAGGTAGTTTCTTGGCATTCCTGAGAGGTATGTTTTTGGCTACATCACCTTCATAGTAGCTAACACCATTCTGAAGATTATAATCCCGGATTGAATAAAGGGGAAAGTGGGAACTGGGCCTCACCAGTCTTCACTCCCAGCATCCTAACTGTGGATGTCACATGACCAGCTGTCTTAAGCTTACCCACCATGAATTCCCTGTCATGACTAACTTCATCCCTGGGTTATGAGGTACAGAAAACCTTTTCTTGTTTAACTTGCTTTTGTCAGGGCATTTAAACACTGAAACAAGAACCAACTAAGATGAATCCTGATCTCATTTAGGCTGTAGGGTTCCCATCTTATTATTTCCCAGTCAAGTTCAATGATGATATGGAAATTGCAGCTATCCATTGATCTTTTCTGCCAGGTGGACTACTGCAATTAACCAGGAATATGGTTTTTGGGTTCTGTTATGGAGTTTAATCTCTGGGGCTTTTAAAGTTCTAATTTTGACTTATTATTTTTTCAGTGTTGCAGTTTTCATATAATTCTGCCATCTCCTTTTCATTTTGTTGATATATTATATATTATATATTATATTTATTGATTGTAAACTTCATAAACCAAAGCATTTACAATGGTTATCATTAAACCCACTTACCCAGTGATTGTATCTCCAGCTTATTATCTGTTGATTCTCTTTTCTCCGTTGAGATATGACTGGTACATTATGTAACTAGTGCCCAGGAAAAAGCAGTGAAGATAAGGTCAGTTACAGTGAGAGCTTGAATCCTGGCTTTGTAATGTAGAAGTACCTACCCCACACCCCAAGAGAAGGGTGGTGTCAAGTTATTTCTCTGGCCAGGTTTGCTATTTGGATTCTTTTAGTAAGTGTTCTTGAAGAAAGAAAGATAATCTAGATATGAATGTTTTTCCCTCTTAACTGTGAGAATACTGAAGCAAAGGAACTTAAAAATATATAATTTGTCCAATTCTTCCATGCTAAAACAAACAAAAAGAGGGCAAAGTTGTAGCTCTGGTACTACTCAGTGAAACAGCACATTTCCTGGAAAGAGATTTATCATAGTTAAGAGCACCTTGGGAAAGAAACAAATGATATAATCTTGGTAAGTCAATGATGATGAGAAATACATCTTGATCAGGACTGCTTGGTTATGTATATCTTTTGCTTTCTATTTAATCCTAAAATGCATGTCAGGACCTCTAGATGAGGACTTCCTCATTCCTCTTCCCAATGCAGACATATTGAATACATTTTTATTGCTTTTCAAGACCTTATCTGTTTAATTGGCCTGTTGAGGTTTGGTGGTCAAAACTAGCTAGTTAGGGTCACTGGAACCCAGAATCTAGCAACTCTGATTGTAGTTGATAGTTGCTTTGGGGTAAAGAGAGCCTCATTATTGGTAACCAACCCCATAGATTCCATGAGGGCTTCACTAGTATGCCTGTGCCAAGG
The DNA here is from genome assembly GCA_902729485.2 of Mus minutoides. Lineage (NCBI taxonomy): Eukaryota > Metazoa > Chordata > Mammalia > Rodentia > Muridae > Mus > Mus minutoides. The sequence goes on from LR753905.1 coordinate 110,622, forward strand.
GAGTAAAAGATGCCTCACTTCCTTTCTCCATGTGGCCAACACTGACACCAATGCACAAAAGGTGATGAACATGCTGGGCCTCCACAACATTTACTCAGAACCTAGACCAGAAGAATAGCAAGAAATTGCTCAGTGCTTCTTGATGGGTTTAGATGTTTATATTCCATGCTTGGTGTCCTAATCACAGTGCAGCGGAGACAGTGTCACGCACAAGCATGAGGAAGAAATCGTTGACTAACACTTTTCCTTCTCTGGCACTATTCTGAAAACAGTGTGTCTCACTTCATCACCTGTAAGAATAGAAGTGGAAATTCCCACTTGACCTTTGGCTGGTAGAGAGGATATTATTGCAGTATTTACATGTCTGTTTTGCAGCATTTATGTGGGAAAAATATTTTTTAAAATATCAGTATTTTCAAAATTGTTTTCTTTAATTTATAAACATAGTATAATTTGTGTGTGTGTATACATGTGTGTGTGTGTGCATGTGTGTGTTTATGTATGTATGTATGTATGTGTGTATGTATGTATGTATGTATGTATGAGTTCTTGGGGGTTGCATACAAGAATATAGTTAAGGGAATACTGCACATTTCAGGCATTCTATATCTATCTATCTATCTATCTATCTATCTATCTATCTATCTATCTATTTATTTATTTATATTTTTTCCTTTTACACTACAGATTTTATTGCCTTCCCAGTTCATCCTCTGTCTATTCCACATCCCATACCTCTGAATTTCAAAGTGTTTTCCTTTTTAGAAATAGAATATAGATTATTTCTTATCCTGGCTTCTGTTTTCACTAGGTCACAGGAAAGAAGCTTCTAGTCTGACATGTAACCTATAAAAGCACTACTTTTTATATTAATTAATTTGTTCATTTTAATTTATTCTTCTTTCATATATTACCTTCATGTTTTACTCCTGATCACAATTTCTCTTCCCTTTTCCTCACCCAATACTGTCCCTATTTTGACTGATTTTGGGATACTTCTCCTCTTACTAGGTTGCCTCATCTGCCTTTAATATGAGGCAAAGTACCTAGCCTTGTAGCAAGTTGATATACCATGTTTGGTTGATATGCTGGCAGGCCTACCCTTTGCTGAAGGAAAAAGAGGAATGAATTGTGATAGGGGAGGTATTGAGATTTTTTAAAAAGTTTTTTCCAGCTTGCTAATACTTGCCTCTCCAAGTCTCTGGTTTCTTCAATAGTGTTATAATACACATAAGTTATAAAGAATGATGCAGGGAGTCCATTTGTATGCTGACTCTTACATCATGAAATGCTGATGGGTGTTTCCTTTCGAAGATCTTACCATGTTTTCTTTTCTAGGATTTAATATATGCTTAGATTTTAGCAGTATATGATGAGAATAGAGAGAAGATCATGTACCCCATCTGTCCATTTGTGTAATTCTCATCCTAAAATATTCTTTTCTTTTTTCCCAAAATTTTTGTTAGATATTTTCTTAATTTACATTTCAAATGCTATCCCAAAAGTTCCCTCTACCCTCCCCCTGCCCTGTTCCCCTACCCACCCACTCCCACTTCTTGGCCCTGGCATTCCCCTGTATTGGTGCATATAAAGTTTGCAATACCAAGGGGCCTCTCTTCCCAATGATGGCTGAAACCATAATCACAGAATAATATTCCTATGGAAAATCACAAAGTCAGCATTTTAAAAAAAAACAGCAGGAAGTTTAAAGTATTCTTTTCTCCTACTTAAGTTAACATACTTCTTTCTCTGTCTTCTAAGGCTGTACTCATAATGTTAACACAGTAAATCTCTGAGTGTGCTGTGAACTCGCCTCAGAAAAGGAGAAAAATATGTTTTTATAGTGAGGGTCCTACATGCTTCTGTATCCCCACCTGTGGTAGTTTGAATGCGAATGACTCTGAAAGATTCATACTTTTGAATGCTTGATTTCAAGTTGATGGATCTATTTGGGAAGGACTAGGAGGCATGGCCTTATTGGAGAAATATGTCACTGAGACTAGAATTTGATATTTCAAAAGCTCCAACAAGTTCCTGTCTCCACCCCTTTCTCCATGTCTACATGGAAATCAAGTTGTAAACTCTCAGAGTTGTATACTGCCCCAGCATGATACCTACCTGCCTTCTGGGTACATGATGGTTATGGACTCTCTCTCTCTCTCTTTCTCTCTCTCTCTCTCTCTCTCTCTCTCTCTCTCTCTGAAACTGTAAGCCTCGATAAACTCTTTCTTCTATAAATTCCCTTGGCCATGGTATTTTTTCACAACAATAGAAAAGTAACTAAGGTAGAATTTGTCATGAGGAAGTGGACTATTGTTTCAGCAAACCTTACCTTCCTTTTTTGAAGGAATATAGAAGATGTTGTGACTTTAGACTGTAAACATGGTTGAATATTGAAAGCAGGCTTAAATAGGCTATCTCAGTAGAAAATTAGAAGACAATATTGTTGATACCCGCATAGATTATGGAGGCCTACCTCAAGAGGCTTCATAGTGGAAAATATGTGCAACTGGCTAGAGACAATCCTCGTAATATTTTGGCTGAGAATGTCACTGCTTTTGCCCTTGTTCTAAAAATCTGTTTGAGATTAAATAAAAAGTTTGGGATTAATACCATTGGCATAGATTTCAAGATAGCCTAATTTTGACTCTGTAGTTAGGTGTTAGGTTATTATCTACAACTTTTATGGGCTCTACAATGAAAACAAGAAAGCAGAGCAATATATATATATATATATATATATATATATATATATATATATATATATGAGAAGAAAAGAATACCAGAATATTTACTGTTAGAGTATCAGAGTCAAAGAAAGAGTTCAAAGTGATAAGGAGAAAACTGAGGCAAAATGGAATAGAGAGTGGGACCCTCAGGATAAGACCCTACGCAGATAATCCTGCATCTTGTGAATGGAAAAGACTTGAGGGATTTTCTGGTACTTAAATGTTAGAGCAAAGCACAGTTTATGCAAATGTAATTCAAGGATGGGGCCAGGCTTTATCCCAAGCAGGCAGGCAACGTGGCAGCTTCATTCACATAATTCTGTCTTTTGATTCAGGAAGGATACAGGAGTAAATGGGTATAGAGAGTTCTTCTTCACCTAAGGAAAGCTACTGATGCCAAACATGTTGCAGGGGAGTCCCTGCATACTGGACCAAAGAGGGCATTGCACGAAGTTGGCAAAATAATTTGTGGGTGTTGCTGGTCATCCCAAGGTGGTGGGGATGCCAGAGTCATGGGATATCTGCCAAGGAGGGCTAAGTGTGGAGAAGAGTGGAACCAGCACAAAAGAGAGAAGTTTGTTGCAGTTAGCAAAACTGAAAGGGAAGAGTCAAGTTAGCCCATTGACACTGAATATAGAACTACAGTATTTAGAAAATTTCCTGCTTTCTTGCTAGGAATCAGTCTTGCTAGGGTCCAGTATTTTCTGACTGTGTCACCTTTCCTCCATTTTTAAAATGGAATGTATATTTTGAAACATTGTGTGTTGGAAGTACATAATTGGCCTTTTGCTTTTATTTGACGACTGTCAGAAGAGACAGGACTTGGGAACTGTGTTGAGACTGCAAAAGACTATAAGGACTTTTAAAGTTTGACTATATGTATTTTTCGTTATGATATTGCTACAAATTTATGGCAATTGAACAGGATATAGTGAATGGCTCTCATAGGCTCATATACTTGAATGGTGGAACTTATTGTTCAGGAAGAAAAGTTCTTAAAGGATGTGTCTCACTAAGTGGACATAGGATTTTCAATAACCCATGTAATTTCCAGTTATCTCTCTCAGCTTTGTTTGGTTTTTGGTTAGGGTAAAGATATAAGGCCCCAGCTACTGTCCCAGTGACATACCTGTCTGCCTGATGCCATTCCTCTCACCAAGTTAGGCATGGACTCTAGCCCTATGGATCTCTACACCTCAAATGAAACATTTTCTTTTATAAATTACATTGGTATGATGTTTTATCTCAGCAATTGATATTTGAATGTAACTAAAACAACTACTCAATGTGCCAAAGCACAATCATAATGAAAGTTATCAAGAATTTAACAGCAACCTATATGCTGGTGTAACTTTTAAATTATTTTTTTTTAAAGTACAAAGTGTACATGTTGTGAATATTAAGCCCAATCTGGGGTTTCTACCCTGGCTTTGACCATTAAATGCCTGGATAAAAGATATACACAATATTAAAATTTATATTAAGTCTTAACCATCAAAAGAGCTGATACTGTTCATCTATACTATTATATCTATTTCCCAGCCAATAATCCCATTATGTAATTTGCCATGTTTCCCCTGGGCTTCTCTTAACTCCAATTAGCTAGCCCACATGGCCAGTATTTTAAGATTCTTACTTATGGCACCTGCTCCTTTCTTTCACCTTCTTCCAGTCGTCAAGGATTCCTCAGACATCAAGTCCAGGAACAGAAGACAATGCCTACCTCTCTTCTACCCAGCTTTTGGCTGTAGGCATCTTTATTCACCAATCAGGAATAACTTTGGGAGGGGGACAAAGTTACAGGGTGTCATTTGGGAACATTACTTAAGTATTAGCAGACTCTCTCCTACCTTGAGGTAACCAAATTTTGGGGCCAGCATTTCGTATTAAAGTTTAAGCAAAAGACTAAACCTCAACATGTCCAAATTAAAAATTGACTTTGTGGGGCTGGAGAGATGTCTCAGCAGTTAAGAGCACCTACTGCTCTTCCAGAGGTCCTGAGTTCAATTCCTAGCAACCACATGGTGGCTCACAACCATCTGTTATGGGTTTAGATGCCTTTATCTGGTGTGTCTGAAGAGAACAATGGTGATGTACTCATATGCATAAAATAAATAAATGAACCTTTAAATAAAGAATTGACTTTGAATGTAGTATTCAGAATCTACTGCCACATGCTACATCTGGTTACTTTCTTTTTTTTTTTTTTTTCAACATTTATTAGATATTTTCTTCATTTACATTTCAAGTGTTATCCAGAAAGTTCCCTGTATCCTCCCCCCTCTCGGCCCTGCTCCCCTACCCACCCGCTCCCACCCCTTGGCCCCGGCGTTCCCCTGTATTGGGGCATATAAACTCTGCATAACCAAGGGACCTCTCTTCCCACTGATGGCCAACTAGGCCACCCTCTTCTATATATGCAGCTAGAGACATGAGCTCAGGGGTACTAGTTAGTTCATGTTATTCTTCCACCTATAGGGTTGAAGACCCCTTCAGCTCCTTGGGTACTTTCTCTAGCTCCTTCTTCCTTGAGAACCCTGTGTTCCATCTAATAGCTGACCGTGAGCTTCCACCTCCATGTTTGCCAGGCATTGGTATATTTTCCCCCGAGACAGCTATATCCGGGCCCTTTCAGCACCATATTGCTGGCATATGCTACAGTGTCTATGTTTGGTGACTGATTGTGGGATGGATCACTGGCAGCCACAGTCGTTGGGTCCATCCTTTGGATTCAGCTTCACAAATGCTCTCTTTAACTCTTTCAATGTGTGCTTGGTTCATAATTCTAGGAAGGGGTGACATGTGCACATTTTGATCATCCTTCTTCTTGAGTATCATGTGTTCAGTAACTTGTATCTTGGATAGTCTAGGTTTCTGGGTTAATATCCACATATCAGTGAGTACATGTTATGTGAGTTCTTTTGTGAATGGGTTACTTCACTCAGGATGATGGCCTCCAGATCCATCCATTTGCCTAGGAATTTCATATATTTATTGTTT